>JAHWFP010027687.1:0-24344 GCA_023313725.1 Lithobius niger
GCAGCCATCTTGGCTGGCAAGCATAATGAAAGAGGTAGTCGTTTTGTCGGGAAGATAATTGGATGGAACATTTTGTTTTTAAGAGGAATGAGCTGGCCCCTGCAATCATCTTGGCTGACAAGCATAATGAAAGAGGTAGTCGTTTTGTGGGGAAGATAATTGGATGGGATATTTTGTTTTTAATTTGGCGAGGGGTAATCGTCAAACTGGAAAATCGCATAATTGGAAGAACGTATACAATGTAACAGTATAACGGAAAATCGTCTAACACAAAATTTGTACAATGGAAAATCCTCTAATGTCCCTGCCTCTCTCGCGCTGCCGCGCTCGCTGCAGCTATGCATATAACATCAGAAACTGCAGCTATATTATTGTCCATTTAGACGTTTCTCCACTATACGCTTATCTATTATACAATATTCCGTTTCTATGAGTTTTCAGATTTTTTTTATTTAGGAAGATATTAAACAATTATTGCATTAGACGATTTTCCATTTAAACTTTCGTCCGAGGCCACATTTTTAATACGTTCTACTAAAAATAACTGTTTACAAGTGAATAAACAAATACACGTGGATTTTGATTTGGTCAGGCAAGCAGTCTGTTTTGTTCGAACTAAAGACTTGTGTGTCTGAATTTTTCGAACGATTTCGAATGAAAAATTCGGAAATTAAAAACTGAAATTTTACCTCCGCAACCTTGCAGGAGCTGCGAGGGCTGCACCTATACGCCCCTGAGTACAATGTTAACGAATGAGACTTCCACATAACTGCGAAGAGTTCAAATGAAGCGTGAGTGAAAAAAGGTTTCGCTGTTGGCTTGTTTCTGATTATCACTTGACTTTAAAATGAACGTTAACTCATTGAATACCAACCGCTTCTTTGAGCCATGGCAGACGATCTTTGATGCCGGTTTCTTCAAGGATGTCCTCCAGGAGGCTGGCTACATTTCTTGTTTGTCTATGATGCACCTCCAAAGCTGAAAAAGAAAAAAGACAAACGCGAATCAATTGCTTGCTGTGAACAAATTTTAAAGAATTAGAAATTTGAACTATTAAAGAAACTGGATGCGCTGTGAATATTAGTGAAGGAATAAACATTGTTTCGGACTCACGACGACACGCGAATTTATTGTCATTATTGTTGCTCACTTGTCATCCTTAACTGTTCACAATGTTGGCTCCATATTGTGTTTATTCGTGTGTGCAGCTAATCTAGTTTCTGCAAAAGTTCGAATTAAGAATTTTTTTTCTTAAAACAGTGTTTCACTGTTCAGTATAAGAGTAAATAATATAAATCTCACTTTAACAGTGCTACCAACCGACTCTGTAACTAATAATTATTTAATTAATCAGTTTGGTTGAATTTCTATTGAAATAATGGTGGAAAACGAGTTGCTTATCCAACAGTCTTGTTGTTTGTGTGTGGATGCATATGATTACTGTTAGTGTTTTTTAACTAAAGAAATTATGTACTTACAGGGTGCAGCAATTACGCTGCCAATGAAGAGAGTTAAAATCCAAATGTTCATGGTTACTGAAAAGAAAATAGCCGCAGTTTAGTACTTGATTAATACTTCTGCAGAAAACTAATACTTCTACATATAAACCGGCTCAATTCTAAAAATACCAGATATTTTCAAAGCAGCAAGGGAGGGATAACCCGGTTAATCAATCCGTGATCAATCCGTGATCAATCCGTGATCAATCCGTGGTCAATCCGTGATCAGGGGTCAGAATAGAGGCCAATAATTGCTCAACAACAGAAAATATTTTTCAATTCTTTTTTAAGCTTGCTGGTGTACGTCTCACATTATCCTGATTACAGCTTTTGTAGGGATTTACCAGTGTGGCCTTACCACTTATGATCACCACCTTACCACCTTCTTCAGGCAGCTACCACCATCTCAGCCGTCAAAAGTCAACTTTTTAAAAATATTTTTGTTTGATGTAAAATACTTTAAACACCTACCTGCTTACGTAGGTATTCAGACAAGGAACAAAGCCGAGTTACCTGATGTTTAAACCCTGTTGATAGACCTCCTTGGACTGTTGTCGTGCAACCAGGTGACATACCTTGATTGATACTTGTGATTATCCCCGATATAAAGAGAGATAATAACACAAGAGTGCCGCAATTTGTTTGGCGATAACTACATTAGCTGTGATAACAGCGATTTGTTTACTTCTTTAATCTTTGTGGCGTGAACAAAAAAGTATGACAACAAAGGGGATTGTAATGGCGGCCTTGTCGATCGTCTGATGATGTAGATTCCAGAATGTTTTCCTACATATGTCATTTATCAATTTTACCATCTGGTCGCTCGCTTGAATGTGAATTGTAATCTATTGTTGAGAGACGACTGCTTTGGTTATTCTGTCATATAGATAGAGTTTACACGTCATAAACACTCTATAACCCTTTCATTCCTGACTTTAATAATCATATATAAAGATCACCCGTGGGGTGTCCAACTTCATGTTCCAATGGTGCAGCATTTATTGCGGACCACGGTGGACCATCGCCAAACAGAAGAAAAAAAATTTCGCTTTATTGGCCGAGCACGCAAAGCGTGAAAGGTCAAATTTTCGACTAAATTTGGAATTTTTGTGTCTTGTTTGGTTGTCTGTTTGGGACAGGACAACTTCTGCAATTTCGTTTTGATTTGTTTGAAATTTCGTGGCAAGGGAGCTTTGGTGCTTCTTATTCAAGAGTTCGTAGGTGAAATTCATAACTCAGATATTTTCGGAATTATGCGCGTTTTCTTTTGGATGATTAAAGATATTTTTAGTAGTGGGTGGCAGTAAGGGAGACCAGTCAATAAGGCGAAGGGACCCGATGGCTACATGAACAAAACAAAACCGTTTGTCATAATACAACATGTAAAAGTTATTTTATTGTGAAGAAAACACAAAATAATTACATATATAGTAAAAAAAAAATGAAAACCTTATTACTTTCAATTCCACATGTTTTGAAACAACGCGATTGCTGCTTTTATTATAATTATACACCAAATGTTGCGCGTGATGGCAAAGCCAACCAGGTACCTTCGTAGAGATCGGTGCTGGATCATCCGCAGAGCACGGGACAGAAATCGTATAGGCAAAGTGGTTAAGAAAATATTCTGACTTAAGTTTTACAAGAAAATGAAAATGGGCAGCGACCAGGTTCACGACGACAAAGTCAATACTGCCATCCTTCTAGACCACGTTTGGATCGCTCCCGCCACGGTCTGACTATAGGCCTATGTCGCTTTTAATCTCCTGTACATCCGTACCGGCTGAGAAGACTATTGCAACCACTTTGTCGGTAGATTTTTTCAACTTCGCAACGGTACCGGCTATTGACGACCATTGTTTACAACGTTACATTCAGGGTGATAAGTTAGTTAAATCACAGGCAGATTAAATCATCGTTACTTCCTCATAGCTAATAGAATTCTTCGACGTAACTAAGTTAAATAATAACATTTGATCGTCGAATTACAACCCTAAGATTACACTCAATAAAAACAAATGCCATTTAGCTTCGTTTAAGATAGTCTCGTCGTATTGTTGCATGAATGAATAGGCGTACCGTCGAACCAAATTCTCGCCTGCATTTTTTTAATTAGGCCTAAAAATGAAAGTTAGGCATAAAATCATGTTACCATGGCAACGTCAAGTTGCTACGTGTCGCTGTTGGCTTCATCAACAGCGTCTCTCGTCACTTCCCTACTACCACTGATCTATATATGCTACTTTGCGTGTTACGTTGTAACACTGTAACTGTGTGCCTGTAGCGGCACCGTGTTGCAAAAATGAATGAGCTTACTATACAATCCATATCGCCGTTAGCTGCTACTGACGAAATTAAAACCGCTGGCTAAAATTAGGCCTAAAAGCTGAGAATTACGCCTAAAATGTAAAATAGGCCTAAAAGCTAACACATTTTTAACCGACAATTGTGATGGCTATATACTGCTTTTAGATTAGTATAGCTGTTGTAGTGCATGATAGAGGTGTGCGCCTCAACCTTGGAAGTGGAGGAACTGTACAGAAGACCGGTGCGACTAGGCAGTCGCTGTAGCCGCTTGTTATAAAATGGTACAACATATCAGGACCGCTACCGTCATTCTAACCAACTTTATATTTCTGCACCCCTGGATGGGTCCTGTCAAGTTCCCCCGGCCGACAAGCAAGAACAAAAAAAAAAAATGGTTCCAGTGTGCTGGAAGGATAGCTTAACATTGGGGAACCTTGATGACAACCCATTCTTAGAATTTACATGACCTAAAGGAGCTGAAGATTTTGCTTTGACTGTAAATGAAAGATTTGAAGCTACAAAACTGGACGAAATCCGTAGGCATATTATTGGCCGAGCTAGTGAAGTAATCGAGGTCGAATATTCGACTGCATTTAGACTGTTTGTGTTTTTCTGTTTCAGACAAGATAACGCTGTCGGTTTTGTTCTGATTTGGTTAAAATTTCCTGACAAAGAAGCTTTGGTGCAGGACAGACAAAAGTTCGAAGATTAAATTCCTACCTCATATTTTTCGGATATATATTGCGTTTGCCGTTGGACGGCCAAGCCGATTTTTAGCAGCTGCGGTTAGAGACCACGATGTATAAGAAAGCACTAAATGAACGACGTAGTCATACACCATAGTGAAAGTTATTTTAGTATGTTGAATACAGAAAATAATTGCAAATGGTAAAAACAAAAACACACTAATAGGGCCTACTACCAATTTTACACTCTTTGAAACATCACGGTTGCTTCGTTTGTCGCCTGTCGTGGGATAGCTACCTATATGCGGTTACAAAGATCAGTGTGGATATGTTCGCAAAGCGCTAGGCTAGGCATTTAACTGTTGGAGTCTGTGACAAAACCTCAGTAAATATTCGGATTGAAATACATTAGGTAAGCGGTAAAAATACCACGGGAAAAGGTAGAAAGGTATCCCCAGCAGAAGGTAGAAAAGGTAGAGAAGGTAGGTGGCCAGAAGGGTTTCTTGAACAAGTTTCATTCTTCTCATATTCTGGCAGTGAGTTTCCAGCAATTCTATATGGCGGGTTTAGGATATATATCGTTTCAGTGTGAAGCGCTCTCTCGTACATTTCTGACAACACACTCGCTGAGAAGCCAGAGGTTCTCTCCCCTATTCCTCCCATGGGAGTCCGTACAATGTAAGGCTCACTTGAATCATAATGTATAGTAACAAAACATTTTGACTACAGGAGATGTTTCTTTTCCGGGGATATTTTATTCAGGGGATGCTTATACCTCTGGGGTATTTATGTTGGGAAATTTCCTGATATGTGGATATTTTCTGAGAATTATTTTACCGGAGAAATTTTTCTTAGATTCGATAAAGTAATCTTAACTTTTAAATATAATAAGTACGGCAAGTAATTTAGGGATAAATGTATTTTAACAAGATACTTTGATGTGCGCAGTGGGACGAGCCCTTTGGAATGTGCAGAATGTAGCGAAGCTTTGGTAAGAAATCTAATTCACCACGCTCATGCTTATGCACAATGAAAATAAAATAATTTAAATGTAACGATTGTATCCAGAATATAGTTCTGTTTTAGCTCCCATGTAGTTTATTGATTAGACCGACCCAATAGTCGAACATAGCCGTAGCCTAGGTGTAATAAGAACTACAATAATTCCCTTCCTAGCACGTTTATGTTGGTGCTCCTGCACTCCCGAATTCTTCTAAACCTAAATACAACCAATGACCTAAGTAATACAGTATAAGGAAAGCAGCCTTCACATACACGCTCGGATCTCGTGACCAACGGCGCCTGCACCCTTTGTTGATTACCGTTTCTGTAGGGGGAAAATCGTGATGAAAACCTATATACAGTAACAAAGGTCCGATGCTTACAGTATTGGCTCAAGGGTTCTATTTATTTATTTATTTATTTATTTATTTAGATACACAGTTTCCCTAGTGATTTTGAGGCAGTGGCAGAAATAAACATCTACATTAATACCATGAAAATACACGATGTGCGTGCGTGCTTAACCATGCTCCTGCGGATCAAAAGCACCTACAAAGCTGAGAGTATATGAGCAAATAAAAGATAATTATCAAACACATATTTTTGCCGAAAAAAAGCACAGCTGTAGGTTTTAAAAGTTTGTCAGACATTCCCGTTTCTGAAGCAAGGTGCGTGGATTGAGCGAGCAAAGCGATCTCTGCACGAATAGTAAAATATTCCTCGTTCTCGCTTTGCTCGCTCAGTCTTTCATTTAACTTCGTATGGGCCTTACTTACAGACCCACAAACAAACAGAACAAACGTTTTGAATGATATAGATGAAATGCAGACAGCTGAGGAATGTGAATCAGTACATGAAGCAAACAGTCTGATTAAAGACTATTTTTGTGAGAATACATGATACACTAATCTAAGAAAGAAAGAAAGAAAGAAAGAAAAAGAACTGCCCCGATTCAGACTTGAATCCTGAACTTACTGCTTACTAGCCAGGGCCTCTAACCATTGCACTACTGGGGCAGATTCTCGCTACAGGCACCAGCTTTTAGGGCGCGTTTACGCAGCGACTCGCCTTTGCATTATCGCAGCTAGAACTCAATCGCGATGGCAAAGGTGACATTGCCATGGTAACAACGCTAAATGGATTAGCTAAATCCGACATCATTTGAGTAAATACTTGCAGTCTTATAATCCGTACCAATGATATAAAGAATTCCTCATGACGAAACAATTTTCTGAACTCACGTTATTTGCTGTTTTCGTTGCGAGGCTACAGACATAAAACCGCTGCCATGTTGAAATTTGAGGTTATTTCTAGCTTCTAGCTGCGAGAATGAAAAATCGAGTGGTTGCGTGAACGTACCCTTAGGCCACCACTGACAAAAGCAGAACAGCTATACTAAGCTTGGCTGGAGCCTGGAGCTAGTATCCGCTCCCAGTAACACAGTGGTTAGCGTACCAGCTAGTAAGTCGAAAGTTCTGGGTTCAAATTCCAGTCGGGGCAGTTGTCTTTCTCAGAATAGTGCATATTGTTTTCTTACAAGGCCTGTCTTTCACGCAGACTGTTTGCTTCGTCTACCCTTTACCTTGTGATTTATTCTTTAGTTATTACTTGCATTATTTCTAGTGTGGACAAAAAAACAAGTTTCCCTCCCTCCTTGTGTATCTTTGTGGCCTTCTGGTTACCAACGAGAAAGGTAGAACAACTACTATGCTCACCTGGAGCATGGATCCAGAATCCATTCCAGTAGCGAAGAGGTTGGAGCACCCAACAAGTAAACGGTACGTCCTGGGATCGATTCCCACTCGAAAAAGATGTATTTTTTTCTTTCTCAGATTAGTGCATCTTGTTTGCTCGCAAGTCTAGTCTTAAATGCAGTCTGTTTGCTTCACCTACCTTGTGATTTATTCTTTATTTATTGCTGGCATTATTTGTAAAATGGAGACCAAGAAGCAATTGTGCATTCCTTATGTATTTTTGTAGCATATAGGTCACCACTGAAAAACGTAGAACATCTACTAAGCTCGGGTGCAGCCTGTAGCCAGAAACCGCCCTAGTATTGTAGTGGTTAGAACGCTTGCCTAATACGTGAGAGGTCCTCAGATCGAGTCCCAGCCGGGGAAGTTGCCTTTTCTTTCTTTTTCAGATGAGTGTACCTTACTTTCTCACAAGGCCAGTCTTTAATGCAGACTGTTTTTCCATTTACCCTTTACCTTGTGATGTATTCTTTATTTATCGCTTGGGTGATTTCTAGTGTGAAGGCCAAATTGTTCCCTAGTTGTGTATGTTTAAAGCATTTAAGGACAGCACTGAGAAATACAGAACCGCTACTAAGCTGGGATGGAGCCTGTATCACTGTCCGCCCCGGTAGTGCAGGTGTAGAGTGGTTAGAAAGCGTGAAGTCCTGGGTTCAAGCCCCAGTCAGGGTGTATCTCTTTTATTTCTTTCTCAGATTAGTGCATCTTGTATTCATTCAAGGCCATCTTAACAATTCTGAAATAGACAGACATTTTTATCGTGTCTGTGTCTTTATATCATGTTTATTAATTGGTTTTGTTGTTTTATTATTATTTATTATTAATAAACTATCGTTTGTTTTATATAGTTATATCACGTATTTATCATGTACATTGTCTGTTTATATTGTTGATAGCATACTTATTTATTGAATGCATTATTTTTAGTGGCCAAGCGAAGAAGCAAGTTGCTTTCCCCAGAGATGGTAGGCGTAGTCTACGAAGCCCCCGCAAGGCGGGATGGGTGGGGGGGGGGGGGGGAAAACCCCAACGAGGGCCCCAGATTTCCGAGTTTATAGGAGAAAAAATTTCAGTTTTTAATTAGTACCGAATTTTCCAAGCGGTTCGAAACACAAGTTGTTAGTTCGAACCTAAAATCTGCCTGACTCACCGAAATTCTTATTTTTTTGACAGCAACTTTTTTTTTTGTAGTATGCATTAAAAACAAAATGCTTCATCCCATTCGCGAATTTAAAGTAATGCAAGGCCAAGCAAAAATGTACTTTTACTTCCCCCCCCCCCTCTCCCAAGGGAAAAATATTCCTCAAGAAAAAATGTAGAGATGAAGATGACGAAAAAATAGCCAACTGTGGGAGAGCTAACCAAAATTAGACTGAAAACCAAAAGTGGGAAAAGGGTTGGGGAACTTTGGGGTCAAGTTAGGGTAAAAAGGCTTGTTTAGGTTGGGGGGAAAAGCCTAACCACAATTGGGCCTACTAGAAGCCTAAAAGCCAAAAATACCCCTAACTAGGAGACCTAGCAGGGGTTGAAGAGGACCAGCCAGTTGGCTGGCCCGAAGGCTTTCTGATTTTACCATGCTGGCCCCTTGCTTAAATACCTGTTGGTTGCCCCTGACAACCGCGAAATGGCAAGGGTATTATGGGTAATGGAAAGTTCTAGAATGTTCTAGAGGCAGGAACCGGAAACTAAATTATAAGACATAGATAATGTCCACCTATGTAAGAATGGACACCCAAGACTAAGATTGGCCATTGGCCCCAGCAAACACGCAAGTAACAAGATTTGCGACATACTCCAACACCCACACGAAGCTCTGAAAATTTACTCCTCGCAAATCTTGTGTCTAAATTTGACAAACATACATCTTGTTAACACTCTAACCATGTTCAATTTTTATTTCAACATGTCTGTAACTACAAGCTCAAACAAACACATACATCAACGCACATGTTAATACCAACATCAACTATACTAAAAAACACTTTCTTGTTTTTACTGATGAACATGAAAGATGACAACTCTCCACCTCGGGTTTTAAAAAAAAAACCACCCGTGACCCTGGAACTAGAGCCTAGGGGTCACGCAGTTGCGTCCGAGCAGACGACTTTTGTGATAACGGCGTCTTGGTAGACGACTTTGCAAACCCCAATCCCACCGTTGTGGAAATGGGCTACAACTACGTTTGTAGCCGATGAACATGAAATAGCAAAGTGTTTGCTCATGCGAGACAAACTAACCAACCAACAACGAACAAGAAATTGCCCTTATGAGCCGAACAGAAACCTTTATGGTATACGCAAACAGAAAACTAGTAGCTTTCCTTAACAAACAGACTAAAACGTCGCCACTAAAGACGAAACCAAAACGCAACTATTATTGTATAATAGGCGAAACACGAACGAATGTATGCCACTGAACGGGCATAACCAAACCTCAAACATTGCCACCAAGAATGGGCAAACCAAGAACTGGACATCGAAAAGCGTAGGCTTAAGAAAAACCTGAAACAACTGCTAAACAACTCACTCTCCACACTATAATTAAGTTAGTTCTAAAGGCCGAAAATTAGGTTGATTTATGGGAAAAAAAACCCTTTGGGGAAAAAAACCGTTGCAGAAAATATTACTCTTTACGAGCATGCCAACACAAATTACATGCTTATTATTATAAGCCCAAATTAAATTATTGCCGTAAGGCAACCCAAACGCCAAAGCAAGGTTTCCCCCTTCACTAAACATACCCACAATTCTAAAGTAGGCTTTACAGCCAAACTAAGCCTAAAATAATAATTTGTCCGAAGTAAAAACGTTTATGTTTTACCTCCCAAGTTCAAAAAACCAAAAATCCAAAATAGGCCTAAAAATAGGCTTAACGCCAAAAACACTAAAAACGGATTCGTATATATGACCCTTCTGCATGCCCCTACCAATTTTGGACAAGATCCGAGGACGTTATGCTTAACGAGTACAATAAGCCTAATGAAAAGACAAAAACTTGAAAAATAAGGCCCAGGCTTAACCAAAAGTTTACCCACGTTTTACCTTATTTTTCTCGAGGGAAAGAAAAAACTCCTAAAAGGGTCGAAAAGTAAACCTAAAGGACCCAGACTCGAATCCCCAATCTAAAGGACCCCTAACCCATTCCCGACCAGCCTTATTCCCGTGAAGAAAAAAAACAGCTATTATCCCAGGTTTCGGCACCATGACGAAAAAATAGCCAACTGTGGGAGAGCTAAAGCAAAATTAGACTGAAAACCGAAAGTGGGAAAAGGGTTGGGGAACTATGGGTTTAAATTAGGGTAAATAAAAAGGCTTGTTAGGTTGGGGGGAAAAGCCTAACCACAATTGGGCCTAATATTCCAGAAATAACCGTAACCAGAAGACCTAGCAGGGGGTTGAGGGAGGACCAGCCGGTTGGCTGGCCCGAAGGCTTTCTGATTTTTCCATGCTGGCCCCTTGCTTAAATACCTTTTGGTTGCCCCTGACAACCGCGAAATGGCCAGGGTATTATGGGTAATGGAAAGTTCTAGAATGTTCTAGAGGCAGGAACCGGAAACTAAATTATAAGACATAGATAATGTCCACCTATGTAAGAATGGACACCCAAGACTAAGATTGGCCATTGGCCCCAGCAAACATGCAAGTAACAAGATTTGCGACAGAAGACAAGACAGTGAGACCTTTTGTACGTTCACAGTCATAAGTTACACATTAACTGTAACTGTATTATATGTCTATTAACTGTAAGCAATAAAAGCATATCTTATCATGTCGAAGATGAGTCCCAATGCGGCCGAAATGTTTGCAACTAGTTGAAAATGTAATGGGAATATTTGCAACTTTTGGAAAACAACTGAAGGGGATTCGGTGATTGAATGAGCGAAGCGAACGAAATCAGCTATTTTTTAGCCAGTGTGTGCAAAAATGGGATTGAATAAACTAAGCATGTGAAGAATGGTCATACAATAAACCAAGCCGTGTCAATTTGTCAAATTGGCAATGGTAAATTTGAATATTATCAGTGTGAAAATTTATAGATATAAAATTCCTCGAGAAAAAAAGGAACAGATCAAGATAAGACGGTGTAACCTTATGTACGTTCACAGTCCTGTGAAAGTCGTGATATCCACCCAAAACCCAAACGATCGGCCTTTGAAGGTAGTGATGTCATTAAACCAGGGAAAGGCCGCCAATAACTTGTAGCTAGCTAATAACTTTTCCCCTATATGTTAAATCCCTACCCGATGGCGATCTGAACATGGCCCTTTTGTTGGTTTGGGAGTTGCATGAGTCAGGACAAATGCGTTGGAGGGTTTTGAAATTCGCAACCAGGGAATTTAAATTTCGTTTCTTTTCCAAGTTGCAACCAAAGATTTCAAGCAACAATGGCTAACAATCAACACTGGTCTTTAGATTTATTGTAAAAGCCTGGACGAACTAATATCTGACCTGCAACGAAGGACAAATTAAGCAAACATTTATGTTGCCGTGGATTGCGTAAGAATAAAGGGATGCACGTTAGATGATGGTTAACAAAACAATACGTGCATCCACGAACTAACGGGGTTTTTGTTAATAACCCCAAATTAAAATGCTTCGCGTTCTGCTGTTTTAGTACAGTGACCTTCGAGGGTTTCCTGCATGACTAAATGTGAACGAAGAAAGCAAACGAAAAAATTCTCAATTTTGCTGATGTAACGGCTAATTATTTATAGACATAAAATTCCTCAAAAAAAAGTGCAGCAGAATAAAAGACGGTGCGCTGACTTTTTGTGTGTTCACAGTCCTTAGTTACATGCGTCTATCAACTGCAAGCAACTAAAAGCATATCTTATTACGTAGGACTCTACTAATATAATACTCACTTGCAGGACCCGTGCATGCTGCACGGTGGATTGAGCCTCCCGGTCTTAGCCTCTGCCGGTGTTTCGTCTTCATAGGAAAGTAAATCGCGTCTGCAATATTTCATTGATTAGTAGACTGAACCTTCATATTTTTACTCGCCCCTCAGTTCTTCCCCGCCCCCCCCCTCCAGCCCCCTACTGCAAGTTTATCTCCGTGATTGTCTGCACGGTGGGTTGAGTCTCCCGGTCTTAGCCTCCCCCGGTGTTTGGTCTTCTTAGGGAAGTAAATGGCGTATGGAATATTTCATTGATTAGTAGACCGATTCTTCAATTTTACTCGCCCCTCCTCTTCCCCTCTTCTCCTCTTCTCATTCCGGCAAAAGCAAGGAAGTGAGTGAAACCAAATACTGTAACAATTCGTGCAGCAATCGCTTCAAAATTGACTACAACTGCGATGCACGTCGCGAATCATTGCTACCTTGCAAACAATGCCTGGTCGCGCGATTGTGGCATTGTTGGCGGGGTATAGGTTTTGACTTTCGTTGTTGAGGTAAAAAAAAAAAAATCCGTGTTTCAGCTAAGAGCGGACAACTTTAAACAAAACGACGATAAGTTGTAAATTTCGAGGGCTTCAAAATTGGTAGCCTGATACGATGGAAAGGCGCATTTCTTTCGTAGAAGAAGACTTGGACAGCGAAGTTGAATTGTTTTAAAGTGAGCGGCAACAGTCTTTGCATCCATGAGCAAATGAAGGGAAATTAGTTGCAACAATTTGGTGGTGCGTGGTGCCGACGTGAATTGTTTCTAAGTTGATGGAACAATCACGGAGGTTATCTTGCAGCAGGGGGTTTGCTGACTTTCTCAGTTATACGGTTTTTTAGCATTCAGTAAAACACAAGTATGCGTCTTTTCTGGGTCTGGGTGTACTAATAAAAAATTGCAAAGGCGATTGACTTTCCTAAGAAGACCAAACACAGGGAGAGGCTATGACCGGGAGGCAATCATGGAGATTAGCTTCCAGTAAGAGGCTGGGAGAAGGGGGAGCCAAAAAAGAAAGGGGATGAGGAGGGACGAGTAAACTTGAAGGATCAGTCTACTAATGAATGAAATATTGCATAAGTGATTTACTTTCCTAAGACGGCCAAACACCGCGGGAGGCTAAGACCGGGAGACTCAATCCACCGTGCAGCATGCACGGGTCCTGCCAGTAAATACTAATGCAGCCGACATCTCGAAAAAGTAAGGGGAAGGTGCAGGGATAAACAAAACATCTAAAGAGCATGCGATGATTGAGTGAGCGAAGCGAACGAAATCAGCGATTGTTAGCCAATGTCTGCAAAAATGGGATTGAAAAAAACTTAAACACGTGAAGAATGGTCGTAAAATAAACTAAGCCGTGTCAATTTGGCTAATCTAGCGGCAAGTCGGCAAATGGCAATGGTAAATTTGAAAATTATCAATGTTAAATTTTATAGATATACGAATGAAGATAAGACGGTGTAACTTTTTGTACGTTTATATACCTATGAAAGTTGTAGTATCCACCCAAGACCAAAACTGGTGTTAGTTCCCAAAAAGAATCGGCCTTCGCAGGTAGTGATATTCAACCAGAGAAAGGCCACCAAGGTTAATCATATTAGCCAACTTAATCGCACCGAATAATACTTTGGATGTTAAATGAAAACTTGAAGATAGCTACCTCGAGTAGCAATTTTCCAGTTTTTATTTCACTTTCAAACGATTAGTCGGTGCGATTAACTTGGGTAATAGGATTCACCTTGGCGGTCTTTCTCTGGTTGAATGATATCACTACCTTCAAAGGCCGATCCTTCGGCCTTAAAGGAATCCTAATGCGGCCGAATCCTAATGCATTCAGCCGAGACATTTTTGCAAATACTATGTCTTTATATATTGTTTACTTATTGTTTGCTTTATTATTATTTATTATTATTATCGCGTGTTTTATGTAGTTATATCCACCCATAACCAAAACTGGTATAAGAGTAGCCGCCAAGTTTCCAAATAGGGTCGGCCTTCCAAAGTAGTGATATCATTCAACCAGCGAAAGGCCGCCAAGGTTATCCTATCAGCCAAGTTAATCGTATCTACTAATAGTTCGAAAGTTAAATGAAAACTAGAAGATTGCTACTAGTTTTGGTTTTGGGTGGATATCACAACTTTCAAAGGCCTGTGAATACAAAGTATTTTACTGTCTAATAGTCGCCTCTACCATTTTTGTCTGGAGGGTCTATAAATTTTCTAATTCATAATTTTTACGTTTCCCATTGCCCATTTAGCCATTACACCAGCCAAATGGACATGGTTTGGCTTATTGTATGCCCGTGTTTTACATGCTTAAGTTTATTTAACCCGATTTTTGAATGTACTGGCTAACAAACGCTGATTTTCGCTCACTCAATCAGCGCATCCCCCTTCACTTGGTCTTCCCAAGGTTAACGTTAATCATTCAATCTTGAACACATATACTACAAACTCATGGAATGGAAAGTGTTCATACAGTTCTAATATTCTGGTGGCAGACGATGATTACTAAAACTAATCAAATCACCAGCTGTTTAAAATTACTCGCCACTTACACTGGACTGCAAGAACAGTAAGTCTACATAAAATAAATTGTCCGCGTCACGTTATTGAGGACACTTTTTCTCCATAAAGAACACGTTCCCACCTGTGCTGACGATGTGCATTTTGTTTCCTAATCTTCTTTCCAGCAAAATTGTCCCTTTTATCGTCGTGGGGCAGATAATTCAGTTTCGATTCGTGTACCGTAAAAAAAAACGACCAAACTTTTGCAATAAAAGATAAAGATATTCTGTCTCTTAGTGAACCACCTATTTGCAAAAACAGTGCATTCTGCCTATATAAGTACTGAAACGATAAGCGTGCAACACTTAAGCATATTATAATCTACTGTTGGATGACAATACAAACAATGGTTAGGACAATAATTCTGCAGTTACGAGTCACTTCAGGGCCACGTGCTTCTAGCTGCAACCCCCATTTTAGAAAAAGGCGATTCCCCATATGACGCTTTACCTGTCTGCCGAAATTTAGATCTGGCAACTTTCCCTAATGAGCTGTAAAACCTGTATTTATACCCTATGAGAATTAACATGAGAGCCTGGTGATTAGCTAGTTACTAGTTACTTGTAACACTCAACGTTATTGAGGGGACATTTTCTCCATAAAGAACACGTTCCCACATTTTCGTGTTGAGGTTTTCTTTGTTACTGGACCCAAGACACCTGATTCAAACGATTTGCAAATATTTCTACGTCATGGGGAATTTACACCAGTATGCTGAAATCACGTATAAGTTGGTTTCAGTTAAAAGACATTGCGGCCGACTTGACTTTATTGGAGCTAAAAGGCCTAGAAGCCGTACACTACGAACTTACAAACTACGCTTAAAAGTAACATTGGCCGCCTTTTTTTCTTCAACAATTATTTTTTAACAATCGGATGTCTACAATCGGACGCTCGACTATTACTTGACAGCGACACACTAGCATGTGTCTAGATAACATGTTCATCATGTACATTGTCTGTTTGTATTGTGTATAGCATTGTTTATTTATACCTTGAATTTATTCTATTGCGGAGGCATAGATGCATGTTGCTTGTCTCCTTGTTAGTGCCCACTGAGAAAGGTGATACAGTTCCTAAGCTCGGCAGGAGCCTGTAGCCAAGGTTCTTTCTGATAGAGAGGTGATAAGGTTTCCCGGCTAAGTAATCGTAAAGTCTTGGTTTCGAATCCCTTTCTGGGCAGTGTTTTTTTTCTCTTTCTCAGACCAGTGCATCTTGTTTATTCACAGGGCCCATATTTTACGCCTGAACCAATCTCACCTTAGAAGAAATGAGGAAAACTTGAGAAAAATTCCAAATTTACCTACCTCCTGCATAAATTGAGTGTTGTAAGTTCACCTCGCCACAAGCAAAGATCTCAGAGTTAGGTGACCAACAGTTAGAGCCTTTTATGCAAGAGGTTGAAAAATTGGGTACGGTATATTTTTTTATAACGAAAAGTAACACAGTATTTCTTAAGGGAGATTGAGTTGTAAAAATCTCGATGTTTTATCTTTTCAGAATTGTGGTATTCCTAACCTTTTACTATTTGCAAGACGCCATTTGAATCGAAAATTAGCTGTGTGTATTCGTATTAATATGAGCTCCAATCTGTTTCTTCGTTTAATATTTACTTGTCGTTTTATTTTCAGAAAATTGCCAGTTAAAAGGTGCCTATTCACCGAATGAAAGGGTTATAGTATCCAGCGCCGTCTACCGTTATTTAGTTCCATGTAGCACTTGATTTCAACAAGCGAAGGAATACGCAAAGAAATTTATTTTTACACAACAAACAAGCCACGTGCCTTCTTAATTAGTGAATGAAAAGTTGGTGCGTCCACGTGCAACAGACAACAAGTGGTCAAGGTTAACTATATCACTGTCAGGGTGGAATGAATTAGGGTGGAATGAAAATTTTTTTTTAATTCTGTAATTTAATGCATGGTGCGGAAAAGTTGTGCGTTGGCCTCCTAATAAACTGTGTAAAATTTGGTTTTGATCGAATAATGCCTTGATCTGCCCTAAGAACCTTGAAATTTGCAAGTTTCTGCCGTAAATATGGTTTTAATGCACATTTTTTAAAATTATTTATTTTTAAATTTTTTTAATTTAATAGTGCGGAAAAGTTGTGTATTGGGTCACTAATAAACTGTGCGAAATTTGGTTTTGATAAAATGATACCTTGATCTGCCCCAAAGAACATGAAATTTACCTTTTTCTGCCGTAAATTAACACTGTTCCAGTGTCCAAATGCAAATTTAGGAAAGTTTTTCTTTTTAAAATTTTCTATTTGAATAGTGCGGAAAAGTTGTGTATTGGGTCCCTAATAAACTGTGTAAAATTTGGTTTTGATCAAATAATACCTTGATCTGCCCCAAGGACCTTGATATTTACCTTTTTTCCATAAACTTAATGCTAAAACATAGAAAACATACATTAACATGTTGAGATTGTTGGATAGCACATTTGATAGAAATATATTTATTTGAGCTACAATAATTTATCGAGATTCCAGAATGCCGTTGAGTGATCCTGAAATTGTCCTTTTGATTTATCCAAACATTTAATTTGTTCTGGTGTTTTCACTTCATTTGCCAATCCCTTTTTGTATTGAAAATGTGCATTAAAACCATGTTTACGGCAGAAAATTGTAAATTTCAAGGTCCTTGAGGCAGATCAAAGCATTATTCGATTAAAACCAAATTTTACACAGTTTATTACGGGCTCAATACACAACCTTTCCGCACCATTAAATTACAAAATTCCCCCAAGATTTTTTTAACCCATTTTCATTCCACCCTACCCCTGATGTCGTTAGGCTTTACCGCATGCTTCCTGGTGCACGTTGGCGCACCAACTTTAAGCTCAGTAATTAAGGAGGCTTGTTTGTTGTGTAAAAATTAATTCATTTTGTGTGTTCCTTCTCCTGTTTAACGTAAGGGCTAGACAGAACTAGATAGCGGCAAATGGCTGTAGATGCTGAAGCTTGTCATGTGGTGGCAATCCCCCTTTAATGACTAGTGAATTTTCTCTTACACGTGCTGCAGGAATGGTCGTCGTGGGCGCATTGCCTGCATAGTTTCAGCACTTGCATTTTTATACTTTCATTTCACCAAGACCGTGACTTCTATGACCACAAGAAAACAATGAAGTAAATCAGTCCCCATGGAAGAAGTAATTTATTTATTCAATTAGTCATACTACAAAGTGAAAGAGACAGAAATCAAGGTATTCCCAGATGTAAGGGCGGATTTACGCAGCGACTCGCCTTTGCATTCTCGCTGCTAGAACTCAATCGCGATGGCAAAGGTGATATTGCCATGGTAACAACGCTAAATGGATTAGCTAAATCCGACATCGTTTGAGTAAATACTTGCAGTCTTATAATCCGTGCCAATAATATAAAGAATTCCTCATGACGAAACAATTTTCCCAAACGCTTCTGAACTCACGTTATTTGCTGTTTTCGTTGCGAGGCGGCAGACATAAAACCGCCGCCGTGTTGGAATTGAGGTGATTTATAGCTTCTAGCTGCGAGAATGCAAAAGCGAGTGATTGCGTAAACGAGCCCTAACGACGGTAGGCGATGTTAAGGTGGTTTGCTTGCCTTCCGTGTTTGGCTAGGTTGTTTTTTTAAGTTCATGTTTTGCTATTGCAAAAGGATTTGTAAATACACTAATATTCAAAATTATAACATCTCTGTAAGTTGTACAATGCACAGTGCGAGTATCACCATTTTAGTAAATTTAAACAAATTTAATACAATACAATACGCCAAAAGTGGAAAATTGAAAAGGGTAGGATTATATTTGTTTATACTGATTCCAAGAGAGACTGGACCATATCAATAATGCCAAGAACGTCCACGCCTTCATCGTTCAACTTCTCGATGAACTGAAAGCAAAAAGAAGGAATCAATTTCACGTAGAATTTCTATACATTTCTATATTTTTCTATGAATTACTTCGTTCGGATAACGCAAACTCTGTCTATTGGATCAGAGAAAACTAGTTACACATATTGTACAGTGATCTTTGTAAGATGGGATCGTAAATTAGTCGAAGGTCCCTTGTATTAAAATTGCAAAATGACTTTATGATTACAGAAAGCAAATCTCCTCAAACTGAATAATTAGGACTTGCCAGTCTGTGCAGCAACATCGAAATAAAACGGATGTTAAATTATATGTATGTTAATAATATGTACATTATTATAATTATTTTACCATTAGTATGATCGACAATACATCTAGTATAGCTGGGTACACTACAATATAGTACAGGCCTACCAGATCAAAGATCAAGAAATTACTAATCCGACATCGTAACTCCAGTTTAACGTGCACTAAAGTACCAAGTCGTCTTGTGGAGACTTATTACCTGTTTGGTGATTCACTTCGATCACACATCAAGTTTTATAAAAGCCCAAAGCCCTTAACCACTCGACTATGCTTGCTCGCGTAGTTTGGGTTCCTAGGGAATCATCAGGTATTTCCCATATCGCCGTTGGGGAGAGTTATTATTATTATTTTTTTTGCTTGCGTGGATTTACTGCCGTCCAAATTTTTAAAAACGTATAGTAAGTGCGAAATACTCATTTTGGGAATGTTTTTTTTCAAAATGAGTATTTCGCACTTACACCACGCGCCATGGCTGTTTGCTGTGACGTGCAGATCACGTGACTGGGCTAGTCCAATCAGACGGCCAAACAGCCGTTGTTCTCGTTCGTCATTGGCTAGCTCATGGTGAAGTCACGGCAAACAGCCATTGCGCATGGTTTACTGCGTTTTTAAAACTTGGACGGCGGTAAAAGAAATCTGCATTTTTTGGCCCATATAGTTACATTAATTGTAGAGTTATTTTACACAATTAAAGGAATACTAAACCCTCCAACAATGAATTTTTTTTATCGATAGTTTAGATACTGGAATTAATGATAACAGGTATCCGACGTCAATGGGTGTCAGTGTTTAAGCCGTACGAATTTTTAAACTACCTGATTTAAGCAGACGATGCACAAGCTCTGGAGAAAATCCCGTTTGAACCACCACGCGTCGTGACGTCATTACTTTTATGGCGCCTTCCACCTGTCTGCGTGACCTGCGCGTGCGCCAGAAACAAAACGGCATCGCCTGGGACTCTCGTAGTGCGGGCATTTCTGGCATCTACACCATGACAGGTCATCGCTGGCGGGGTCCCACGGGTCTTCTGGCTTCTTTGGTGTTTTCTTAGCGATCTTGCATCTTTTTGCCTTCCGTTTACCACTTGCAACAGGTTCAAACTGATACGGCTGGCAACGAATTGACAGCGACAGCGTTGTTGGTACCCAAGTTTATTTACAAGCAGAGAGCGGTCGCGCGCGCTGCACGATGGGAAGGATGCGCTCCCCACTTCCGTTATGGTTTTGACGTCACGCTGCTTCACGAAACCTCCATAGTCGCGAGCTCTCGTAGTGTTACGTTTGGTTGGGTGTCTTAAAAAAACGCCCTTATTTTAATTTATTACGACGTAAGTAAGAAGGCAAGCGACATTTCATAAGTTTTGAAGGGGTTTTTAGGGTCTTAGCTATCAATAAAAAAATTGGAAAAGTGAGGGTTTAGTATTCCTTCAATTGTAATTGTGTAAAAACGGATGCATTTTATGCAACTGAATCCAACCGAACAAAGCGGTAACTTCTACTGAACTGAGTAGATGGTCTACAGCCTTTGCACAATGTATCAATACAGTTTTCATCATACCTACTTTGTGTGGGCGGCCATTTCGCAATACCCTGATCCGTTAAGGCTCTGCCAGGGCCTCCCATTCCAGTAACCAAAAATGTAATCACTTAAGGTAAACAACTAGGCTAAATGCTCTCATTACCATGGCAGGGTAGAAGAATATATAGGTAGTGCCACTCTTTCTCTCACAACAGTAAACATTTGAACGAAAAAGTACCTGCTTTCAGCGATTTACCGCCCGAGGGCGCTTTCCTGAAGTAACGGAAGCGCAAAGCATCATGGGGATCAAAACTATTTAGCGTCACTAAAACAAGTTGATCACGATAAGAATGCAAAATTAATCGTTTAAAATATACCATAATTCGGATTAGGATATTAAAATAATTTTAAGAAAGGTCAGAACTGGATCATCGTTTTACTTTTTTAATCCAACATTCAATTTTAAAACGGGCTGTCGTTACGAGTGGAGCTAAGTATAACACATGGTTTTGTTATTATAGATTTGTGTTCCGAGAACGCTCGACAAGCGTGCACATCGATCGTTCAGGCTGAAGCTTCATCTGTGGTTTATGTTTATTGTAACGATCTATAGGGCAGTGGCACAACGTAGTATTATTGTATATAACTCTATGCTGGAGCCAGTAACTGTGAGATAGCTGCAAGGGTCATTGGAGGGGGAAAAGAAGGGCGTATTACTGAAGACAGTGATGTGAAGAGTGAATTTCTTAGGCCTATAATGCGCGATTTTTGTCGATTTGTTGGCAGTTGCCGACATTTTTAAGCAAGTGGAATCTTTATTTTCTAATTACAACCTAGCAGCATAAAAGATTGGAGAAAACAACATTTTTTAAGCCAATGAAATCCGCTCTCAAAGCACTGCTTTAACTAGAAGTGCCGTTGTTTAACCCACCATTTTAATTTTGTGCCCCTTGCAGCTATCTCTCTTGTAGCCAATATGACGTCACATGACGCTCCTCTATATATACAGTTTGAATCGAAGACAGAATAAGTTCTTCTACTTCGGATGATGCCCACGCACGAGTATTTCGTCTGTTTCCGCAGGTATTGTCGCTATTACAATGATTACCATGGCAACGACGCCGCCATTTTTTAAATTTCAAGTTTTGGCTCCTACGAGAACCAGACAAGTGCTGCCTTCTGGTGCCGTTGGTGGAAGCAGGTCTTTCTTTACCCCACGTTTTTAGAAATGCGTCACTATACCTACTAATCTACCCTGCACCATGGTCAAAAACAATCGGTATAGAAACCAGTGGAGGAGTGGCACGTCTACTGAGCATATCAGTGATGAGAAGACAGACAGTGTAACTGGCTCGAATTCTAGTAAACACTCCAACTAAACGTCTAACTAAAGGTCGCTTTCTACACTACGTGATCGCATGAGTATATGAAGTTACGTACGAACTCTGTAAGTATACTGATGGTTATTTCTCATGTAAGATTTCCGCTGTTTTACTTATTTTGCACTTATGTGTAAATTGGTGCTGCTTTCGTAAACGCAAACACTTAAAAAGTCAGTGGTTGAAATCAGTCCTCGCTGTATCACTCCATTGAGCGAGTGACCGTTACAGGCAAAATTAAGGTGATGGTCAGAAAAAAGCACTACATATCTTGTTTCACATGCAAGGAGGACTTGTGACCTCGTTGCAGTACCAGCAAGAGAGCACGCTCATGACCTTAAAATGTAGATTTAAGGTCAACAAACCATATTTTCTTCAAATTCTTACACAGTCATAATACGAGGCCAAGGTCAAAATTCTCTGTATATTACTGTAAAACTCATGTGAAGATCTAAAACAGTTTTGCAGAATGTAAATAGTGAAAAAGCTTTACGGTTCTCTTCCCTCATTCCCGTCATTGTCGAGGAGCTAACATTGTTATTGGTAATTCCCTCGAAATTACGAAGACCAAAATCGCACAACTTGTTACTTGGCAGTATCGCAGCAACTCAAGTGCCATCAACAATGCAACGAATGATGGTCAAATCATAAAGACAATAACCGAGTAGGTATGGTACTGTTTTTTTATGGTATCGTATTGACCACTCGCAGATACTGCTGACGTTACAAACAGAAAAAAAGCGTAAGTACGCAGTTACCACTGGGAACGCTGCTGATAGGTAAAAATTCAAGTATAGTTTTTGAAACTAGGTGGTGCTGCATGGTTTATAAAGCTACCTTGCAAAGATGGGGGAGCGCCTGGTAACAATTCTGGCACAGTTATTGCAGTTGCTGCGTTTTTCAATTACTGTTATTATTATTTTTTTAGGGCAGTTTGTGTCCGTTAGTAAATGGGCATGATGTGAACGACACTGCTATTCTGGCTTCACGGTGTCGGGCTAGTACATCTGCAATCACGTCAACATTACTTAACACAGGTAATGCTAAGAGTCATCGAATACCAGCCCGTATCAAGCGACGAGTTACATTGAGAAAACCGGACGATGTGTGACGTAGGAAAATACGTCTGAGGAATAACAGCCGGCAACAAAATCTCACAAATGGATGAATGATTAAGTCCTTCACCATATTCCTTTTCTACCCTCCCGCAACAATTCACACACGTTTTTAGCTTTCCTAATTCCCATTGATTCTCACACTACCCGGTGTTCACTGGTCCCCAGTCTTTCATCTAATAAGTTAATATCCCAAGATCACAATTATTATTTAGGTCTGGAACACTGGGAAGCCAGACTCAGATTCTACCTCAGCTGGCCTTGGGTCAACCTGTGGGTTGAACTGAAAAAAAAGAATTAACTTACTTCTTGTACATCTGGACTTTTTTTCATACATTCGCCAATTCCCATGAATACGTCACTCTTCAGAAAATCGATGACTTTTTTCAGGTCAGGATCACCATGGAACTGAAAATAAACCATTGCGAAGGAAACAAAAATTAGCTTTGCGGTATTTACTAAATAAATGCGAATTTACGTTCACTATCTGTATCTGTTTTTTTAGCTTCACGCACGATGCTTCAACTGTATGTCTGAGCTAATGCGACTGTCTGGGTGTCGGTCTGTCTTTTAACAATGTGCTTACATCCCTCGTAACGTTATTAGAGTTTATTCCTAGTTCAAGTGGCCCACAACGCTGTACACTCGGGCCTATCTTAGCCTACCTGAACAACAACACGTTATTTCTCCATGGTTCAAACAATGCTGTTTATACAGTACACACATAATGTAATATATACATAAAATGACCTGAGCCAAAATGAACTATGCCAAAAGGTGCCGTTATATCCAAAGTAACCTGGATTGAATTAGCACACTTATCTGGGTTCTTTTTTTTTGTGTCCCAAGAAAATAAACCTCATTGCTATGCAGGGTGGAACAGATAACTTACCCAATAGGCCTATAGCACATATAGGCCTATAGCCAATAGGCCTATTGAATGCAATCAAATACAAACGAAAACAAGGATGCACTAACATTGCGTTAGTAATTGAATCGTATGGCAGAATTTTTAAAAATGTGTAATTGGTGTATGCAGTTGGAACGGTAGACATACCAACAGGACACTACTAAAAAATCTGAATGCGAGGTGTACTGAACAATATCTACTACACAGGGTGTTTGGAAATTGGTGTAAAATATTTTCAGGGCCGAATTCTACCACGAAAACAAGTAAAAAATTCCTAATAAACATGGGTACAATTCTGCTTCGTTTTGAAATTAGACCTTGCCGAAGGTAACGAATTTTTGAAATTATTCGACAGTCGTTCTAGACGGAATCACGAATTCCAAACTAAATGACCACTGATTTAATTTAATTAACAGTAATGATAATAAAAACTCTCTGGAAAGACCTCACTTCCAGAATGTTACAACGTTTAGTAAAGGAAAAAAACGCAATTCTTTGCAATTGAAAACTACCAAAAAATAAAACATTTAACAGACTACACAAATGACGTCACCCAATATTTTCC
>JAHWFP010027687.1:24444-48533 GCA_023313725.1 Lithobius niger
CCCCCCCCCCTCTTTTTACCTCGGTTGGTAGTCTGATTATCTGTGACGTCACATAATTATGGCCGTCCTCTCGCATTTTCACACTGCCAAACTCTGTGAATTAGCCCCCCCCCCCCCCACGGCGTGATGTCATTTGTGTTCGGACGGATATTCAACATTACTATTCTCAGCATCAACTTTCAACTTTCAGTATGATTTTTTTACTGTTTTTTACTTGTGTTGGTTGTCACATTTTAAAGTCCTGAAAAGGATTCCTTGTTGGATGTGTGTTTCAGTTAATGAGATCCGTAAAGCTGCACATCTGCAAAAAAAAACTGATTCTGAGAGTAGTAATGTTGAATATCCACCCAAACACAAATGACATCACGTTGGGGGGGGGGGGGTCCATAACAATATTTTGCCAGTGTGAAAACACGGGGGAGGGGGGAAATCAGTAATTTTGTGACGTCACAGATAATCAGACTACCAACCGAGGTAAAAAGAAGGTGGGGGGATTATCAGTTGTCTTCCACTTCATCGGAAGCAAGGGCGGAAAGGAGGGGAGGGCAGTCGGTGTTTTTACGACTTCATTTACTATGGGGTTGCAATTTTCTATGGATCTGTGACATGGGGATTGCAGTAAAAAAGGGAAAATACAGTCTACAGTCTCTTAAATGCTTTATATTTTGGTTGCTTTTAAATGCAAATATATGTTTTTTTTCCCTGTACTAAACGTTGTAACATTCTGAGGTCTTCCAGAGAGTATTTATTATTATTAATATTTATTTAATTAAATCAGTGGTCATTCAGTTTGGAATGCGTGATTCCGTCTACCACGACTGGAATAATTTCAAAAGTTCGTTACCTTCGGCATGGTCTAATAATCCAACACGAAGTAGAATTGGACCCATGTTTATTAGGAATTTTTTACTTGTTTTCATGGTAGAATTCAGCCCAAAAAATTTGTGACACTATAATTTTCAAACATATTATATTATATTGCACATTATATAATAAAAAAAATTGTCTCGTAACGTTTGCTACCACGATACGGCAAATGAGCCAGAATCTTGTGCGCGACGATGCAATCACTGACCAGATAAGTTTTAATCGGACGTTGATATTGGTTTTCTTACAAAAAAACAAAAAAACTGAAAACTTCGTTGTTTTACAGTTTCCCGTTCCCTTTGTTCTTGTTGATCAGGCTTTTACATTTTTTTAAAGCTTCGAACACCATACTGTCAGTAAATTCAGTATGTAATTTGGGGGAGGGGAGAGCAGAAATCGTATTGCTGAGGATACGTGAGGTTGGCTACTTTAACTTTTTAGGTGTATTAACAAAAGTTAAAATATTCACACGAAAATAGTGACAAATTCCACATTGAATATAACACTGCAATTTCATGTGGCCAATTTTTGTTAGGCTACTCAATAGAAAGTACTTGTTTTACTAACGTTTTATAATTATCTTTATTACTATTATTTGTAATTTTAAATCTGTGGATAAAACTAATATCGAACCAATAAAACTTACGTGAGTCTTCCTGTTACGGATTTTTAAAAAAATCAGAAAGTCAGAGGCCATTAGGATTATCCCTCCCTTCCCAGTCCACCACTGTGACAACAAGACACCATTCGCTTTGCTCACTCGTTAAGTAGGAAACAACACCACAAATAACGCGTAATAAAATACAGTAATATATCGCACCCGAAAAGCAGCGAGAATGTCGCAGTAATTAACAGCAAAAGTGTAATGCGTGCATCGCATTCATTGTACCGTCCAGATTCAAGCATAAAAATTCGGTGTACCAACCAGATCACCGCAAAGGTATAAGTGACGACTCACTTTGTATTGTTCTACACGATGATAAGAGAGGAGCCACCTCGATGTCTACGTACAGTCTCTCACCGACCGCAATGTTGAAAGGCTGACTTGCCGAAATGCGCAGTTACACGCATTTGTCAGCGGCAATTTTTCGTTTGAGCGCACACCTTTATGCTGACGTAGAGCTGACGTCATCCACTGATCGTGTACTATCGGACGACGGTTTTTTGCTCAGACACCTCGTTACACTAAAAACGTCGTAACTAAATTCTATAGAGCATAATACCTTTCGTCCTTGCACACTGCAACTCTCCCACCCACATACTTGAATTTCTTCAGATCAGAATTGAACAAATGTGTCTTTTTGGGCACAACCGCATTAATTCGACGTGTGACACGTCGAATTAAAAAGTCCACCTAATGGAGAATGTTGTGATCTAGGAAATCCTATAGGCCTAATCCCATTACCTTTGCTAGCTAGGACTTGGCTGTATTCCACTTGGTATATTTTTGAGCTAAGTTGGCTTCGAATTGTCTTGTATCGTTTGTTCTTCCTACCTGGTTAATTTTTAAGCCAAGTTGGGTTCGAATGGGCGTTTGTTTAAAGTTGTCCTTACCTGTTATAGCCCTGCAAACAGTCTATAGTAGTTCTGGTCATCTGTAACATAACATTTATAAAGGAACCACTGTTACAAATGCCAGTGTACACAAGTTCAGAGAAAACGGACATGGTCGCAGAGTGAGGCTATGCGATGGAAAGAAAGTCAAGCCGCAAGAGCGTATCAAGAAAGTTAACCCGATCGACGACAGCCGGCCCCATGAACCATCGGTAATGTTGTAGCCAAGCTTAGGGCGAGTGGTACATTTGCTCAACCGTGGCGTGGACCACGACGGGATCGCATAGTGGGCAATGAAGAGGGAGAACAGATGGTCCTGGCTCTTGTGGCTGTCAATCCACACATAACTAGCAGAGGTATTGGTAGGCAACTATAGGGATATGCCACAGCACAGCACTTCGGATTCTGCATAGGCGTAGGTAACATCCATACTGCATTCATCTGCATCAAGCCCTGACTGAAGACGACCTGTCAGGACTTTTGCCAGGTTATGCAACACTCCAGCATTTGTAGAACATGTGCTGTTTTTAGATGAGGCAACCTTTCAGGGATGGCACAGTGAACAGGCACAATATGCATTATTGGTCCGATCAAAATCCACATTGGTTACGTCAAACTACTTTTAAGTTTGGTTTAAAATCAATGTTTGGGCGGGCATCATTGGGACAGGGTCATTGGACCAATCTTTTTGATGGAACCCTTAATGGGCAAATGTATTTTCAGTTCCTGCAAACGGAACTCTTCGAATGCCATTTATGATTTGCAACTAGTAGTGAGGATGAACATGTGGTTTTAACAGGATGGATCACCACCCCACTATCATCTACCTTTTCGACAGTGGTTGAATGACTAGTTTCTCGACCGCAGGATTGGTAGGGGTGGACCAGTTCCATGGCCAGAGAGGTCACCAAATATTTCTCCGATGGACTACTTTCTTTGGGGTTTCATTAAGAACGAGGTGTATGAAACAGAA
The DNA here is from genome assembly GCA_023313725.1 of Lithobius niger. Lineage (NCBI taxonomy): Eukaryota > Metazoa > Arthropoda > Chilopoda > Lithobiomorpha > Lithobiidae > Lithobius > Lithobius niger. The sequence goes on from JAHWFP010027687.1 coordinate 27,839, forward strand.
CCCTTGTCGTTCGATGACCTTAAGGGCCAGATTCGAACAGCAGTTCCAGACATCATGCCTGACATGCTACGAAACGTTCGTGCATCATTCGTTAGCAGGTATGAAGAGTGCCTGGCACAAGAAGGTGGGCATATCGAGCATCTACGTCAGATATTACAAAGGGTCCATTTTGATCTATGCATCATTGCTATGTGTAGGCCTATTAGTTTTAGGCCTATTGACTATATGCTTGTATTTTCTATAGGCCTATTGAGCAAAGTTATCAGTTCCTCCCTGTATTACACATACACAACGAACAAATGCTGGCGATGAAGAGTGCATTGCAAACAATGTATTCTTTTATCTTCGTTTCAAGTGGTACTACTGAGGATTATGTAAGGGAATTTTGGGTTAAAAGGGGAAAAAGTTTAGAAGTCGAGCACTTAAAATATTGCAACACTTTGAATTTTACCTGTTTTCCTATAGGACGGGTCCACCTGTAAAGCATTTTTGCCGACTTATTAAATTTGCTGGCTATTTACAACTTGCTGAATTTATGCGTACCTGGTAGATTTGTACTTTCCTCATTATACAGGGTCAATGCGGGTGCTTGCTGTGCAAACATGCTTTAAGTGTAGTACAAAAGTCTTAAGGAAAGAAACTGTTAGCTCCACTTTTCTATACAGGTATGAAGCCAAATTGGCACGATTAATGGTAAATAAAAAAAGATGCAAGCCTATTTCGTTGCCTTTTGGACTAAAATGTTAAGACTTCCTGTGTGAGAATTGATCTCTCTACCTTTGTGACCAAAGGCCGAAGCTTCACCCGTAAGTCATACCACGAATTTTTAGGGTTTGGGAGGAGAATTTGTAACTCTAAGACATCTCTATTTAAACACGTTAGATTCGTCCCTATTAGTTCAGTCAGAATTTTCAGAGGGCGCCACGTGTTCCATCTGGTAATTTTTGCTTATTTTCAGCCCAAATCTAAAGTAAACTAAATTACAATTAAAGCCAGGCTAAATAATAATTAAATACAAGATAGTTTCGTTTAGTTTAGTTTAGTTTTAGACTAAAAACTGAGTATAAAATCCCACGTAAAACACGTGGCACCCTCTATAAACTAAGACTGAACTAATACGAATGTATCTAAGACGTTTCAGTATGGGTATCAGTCACAAAATCTCCTCCCAAACCCTATAAATTCTTAGTCATACTAACACTTTCGTCTCATAGGTCGAGTGTTCAATTCCGCTCATGCAGCTTGACAGTTAAGTCCAAAAGGCAACGGAACTAGGTTTGCATCTGTATTTATTTTCTACAAGTAAGTGGCACATCTGGGTGAGGGTACTTCTTTAATAGAACCACAAGACCAACTTTTAAATTTGCTATTGTCCAACGTTAACTTTAACTTATATAGAATCGTATAAAATGTGCGTACAACATCAGAAACAATAAAAAAAAAACTGGGCACAACGCACAGGACGAGATAAAAAACACGCTGGCAACTTATATTTCGGAACATAATGCCACTAGTCCTATTAATCAAAGGGCAAAATAAAGATGTGAAGCCGGCAGAGTTGAGAGCAGGAATGATGGAAACAGTGAATGAGGTAAACTGTTTCCCTCATTCCTGCTCTCAACGCTGCAGGCTTCACACCATTTTTTTACCTTTGATTAATTGTACTAGTGGCTTTATGTTCCGAAAAATAAGTTGCCAGTGTATTTTTTTTATCTCGTCCTGTGCGTGGTGCCAAGTGTTTTTTTTTTTATGTTTTTAACTTTTAACTGTTCCAGTTTGCTAAGACATTATGTCCGATTTAGGTTTTTGACTACTAAAACTAAAAACCATTATTTAGTGTTTTCCGACTGACCAATCTAATCATAGGAGGTGATGTGACACCCTATCCCCCCCCCCCCATGTTAAATCGTTCTGCCTCGCAAAACGTTTAGCAATCGCTTACCTCTGTGCGGATAATTTCGAACCATCGGTCAATATCGAATTTCTCCCAAATATCGTCATCTCCAATAGCGATAATGGTTCTTCTTTTGTGATGGTCTTCTCTTGTGATGGTCTTGACACGATAGGAATCACCAGTGACGAAATAATTACGAATTCCCTCCAAGATATTGATAAGGTCGACACCTTCTTTTGATAGTTCTTCTTTGGTCTATTAAATTTTAAAGAAAATTAGTAAACAAAAACGAACTCGTTTGATGCTTAAGGTAAGGATTAACTGATTCGAAGTCAAACCAGCAAAGGAACACAAATAAACTAGTCCGCGATTAAGCCCAATGCGCTAAGGAAGACGCTTAATGCCAGTATGCTCAGAAAACCATTCCTATACCTTTCCTTCCTCTGACGAATAGTGAGTAGGTCACACGCTGCTCTAGCCCCTGCATGTAATAAACTAGGTCATACGTCCGCAAGCCTTAGTGGTCTTTCTAGTCATGTATGCATATTTTCAGTTTATTTACTTAAAATTCGAGTTGCACTAGCACAAAATACGAGGCCGCCGTAAGTGTGTCCGCCATCTTTACCAGGCGTTCTCCGACGTCTCAATGCGATTGCGGCTGCAATTTACGTGAACAAAGGCGATGCGCTTCAGACGTCCGATCCAGGTGTGTAAAGCGCTTCGTTTCTGTAGCACCACATGGAGAAAGGGCCATGAACGGTTGTTTACAAGTCCCACTGAGGCGACACGGACACGATGCGCATCCCGCTGAAGCTCTTCGAAGTGGTCACAAAAACGTAGTGTATTGTTTGTTTTTCAAACCACCAATCTAATGTAAGCCATCAAAACGTGAAACGTGTTTAGACAACTGGGCTACACACTTGGCCTTACGCGTGTTATATTTTGCGACGTTATCCAAAAAGCGTTTTAAAAACGTCAATTTACCAGGGCCACCTGGTCAAAATTGCCTACAAAAAGATACATTACCATTTTTTTCTCCTAGCATTCCCTTCCTATTGTGCTTTGTTGCCCCTAGAGAAAGTTTGTTGGCGTTCCTCCCAGTCTCGTAGACTTCCCTTCTGTGCATGTGTGCAAGCCTCCTATATAAAATAGCGCCGGTCCGGGGCCTTGCTACATCTTTCTTCCTCCAGTCCATACCATGGTAGCCAGGAGGGAAGACTGGGCGGGTAAAGGTAATGTTTATTTTCGTAAATCAATAAAAACCAATTTTGACCAGGTGGCCCTGGTAAATTGACGTTTTTAATTGCCGAGAAAGAGAAAATATCCATTACCTCTCTTTTTCTAGCATTTAACCAGAACTCGTCATATATGGTGGTGGCCATGGTAACGGATGCCCCTGCTATGAGACGGCTGGCCCTAAAACAACAGGCTCAGGGAACCATAAGCAACCCGAGAGTAAAGCGACTTGGAGCAGAATGACGTCAGGCAAGACGATAGGTGATGAACTCTCCAGATATTGGGGGGGAGTGAGAAGGCCAGGTATATGGTAGGCCTGATGGAATGAGGTGACGTGGGATTTCGGAAACAAGGGAATAGATGATTGCGTGCCCAGTGGGCCGTACGTAGATGGTAGTTTTGTTGCTTCTTCTCTCTCTTCTCTCTTTTTTTTTTGTATAGATTTTGCTCGGTTATCATTAGCAGTGTTGTACACACGTGGTATGGGCGCCATCCGGGAGAACAGCAAATGGAACATTGAGGATTAGTTGGGTGAAGAGATGGTTGTATACGATTCGGGGGCAAAGGTACAACTATAGCTCAGCAAAAAGAAGAGTGGATAGCCCAGATTACATTAGGATGGAGAATGTGTCCGGAGTCCAGGTTGAGATGGACTGCTGAGAAATGAAAGGAGGTCGAGCCAGAGTTCGCCGTATTGCAGGACGACGGCGTGATCGGTGTGGTAATGATTAATTCATCATTCATCATCATTTATACATATATATACATACATACACATATATACATATACATATATACATATACATATATACATTTATACATATACATATATACATATACATATGAATACGGTTGAAAATATCACCGCACATCATAACGCGTTATAGTTACGGGTTCAAACCCTAGCTGAGTTCATGAAATTCATAAAATTTGTTAAATTTTTTTAGAGGTTTGCAAGGTTTTCGGTTTGGCAATCCAACTGCACTGCAGTACATGAATAAGGTTGGATATATCAACGAATTTCAAACCTTTTCGGTTACTGGGTTCAAATCCTGGTTTCACAATAAAATGTTACACAAAGTTAATTAGGTAGGATATTAGGAGAGCTCATTAGGCCTGTAGCTTGGGTACAGTAGGGGCCGTGGTATACTTGTTGAGCACATTTTATTTCCTGCGGGAAGGGGGGGGGGGAAAGGAACTACTACCCCATTCATTTATGACGGGCTTTCCACTGGTACAATAACCTAAGGTGCACTGTACAAAACTTGGAGTAAACTTGGAGTAAATGTGAACATCATCATTTTATGAGGTCTATTATAGGCCTACATTTTACAGGCCTGCATTTCATAGGCATCTTATAGGCCTATTTTTCAGTACTTTATGAATCACCCTGTATATATATACTCACACAAAATTTTTTTTGTATGTACAGGAAAGCAAAACGTGTCCCATCCTTAAGACTGGTTACTGAGGTTAAGGATTGTTTATGAAAGAGGAATAAGAATTTCGATGATCGAAAGTGTCATGCCGGGCCCGCAGAAAGAAGATGGATTGACGAAGAACAAGGGAAATCCATGCTGATTGTGGCCAGTTTACAACGAGTCACTTGGAGTGGAGAAATTGTGACGGCATTTGTAACTCATATGAGGAAGTTTACCATGCACAAGTCGTCCTAGGAGGGACCCGGCAGTTATGTCGAAGATGACGTAACTTCCACCATAGGAGTAGAGTTGTGTTTGGGTGGATAAGCAACTTGACTAACCGGAAATTTAAAGGCGCGGCATCAAAGGACGCGCCGCCACGCCAGTGGGCATGCGCGGCCGCGTGATCGGAAATTTACACCCAACGCGCTAGGTTTAATCCCTCTAACCCATCTTTCAACATGGCGGATAAAGCAGACGACGTCGCAGTTGAATCCGCTGGAGATTACTCCGAGATTCTCTGAGCTTTTCGTCTTTTTTTCTGCTATGACGACATTTTAACTTGGTTTAACTTACTGTTGTCACAAGAAGACGACTCATTCTACTCCGGTTTTCTTGCAAATATAATGCATTCTTAGGCACCCCGTCTCGTATGTTTAGAATAATACGATATTTACTTCCCCAACAATCGGCGGTAAGGTTTCGACTGTCACTTACAAAACACCTGGCGATGTAACAATCTCTATCTTGCCCACGTTTGATACGTCATAAACAATATAGTACAGGACTTACCATTTGCAGAAAATTCCACCGCGATGTAAACATCATGCTCGTCTTCGAGCGGAACAACCAAAACTTAATGGCGGCGAAGGCGGCTTGGTCAGGCGGAAGTAACAGACACGGTCTGAATTATGGGATAAGTCGCGAGTCACGCAGTCCATCAAAGACTACGCACTTCGGCTATGCATTTGAGCTGGGAGTTGCTTATCCACCCAAACACAACTCAACTACTATGCTTCCACTCAACAGACACATTCAGAACGAAGGATGAAAAAGCAACTATACAAATCCAAACGTCTACTGTGTGTAAATGTGTACAAGCGAGTGGTGGAAGTAGTTCGTCGGCTTCGACCTCTCTATTGAACATTAAGACTGCTGTGATGAGTTTTGTTGTGTTTTGGAGATGCCAAACTGTCTCCAACAGTCTCTAGTTTCGGTAGATTGGACTTGTGAATTTGGAAGGTAACTGAGGGTCTTAAAGTAGTTTGACAATTCTCGACCTAACAGAAATCTTCCTATTCTCCTAGACTTACTGAAAAACGATATTTAAGTTTTACTTACTTCTTGGTATCCAGGGCATTTTTTCAAAGTATCTTCAACTTTCTTAAAAGCAGGGCCCCTCAAGTACTCGGCGAGTCTCTGTAGATCGGGATCGGACTGGATCTGTTCAGGATTAAGAAACGGGTTTTTTTTACTATAGGATACAGATCATTGTTTAGTCGAGCATGTCTTATACTGTTGATCGCTTCTACGCTGGTTTGCTCCCGTATATACTGCCATGAGGTGTCGGCAAGAAACTGACTGTTCGTAGTTAATTGGTGTGCATGTATTTTAATATTTCACCAGAAGGACAAACATTCAAAACGAATACGTAGAAAATGTTACATTTGAATAATGCAAATTATTTTAAAGTGCCATTCATTACGCAGCTAAATTTCTCTTTGCTTAAAATTAGTCTTTATTTTGAAGTTTGTATTTAGTTTAGAATCAAATTATCCCATCCAAAGAAAGTCCTTCTGCCTCACACCCGAAATCATTTCCCCCAATTGGGGCAGAACATAAACGTTTTCATTTCTGGGGGTTTGGGAAGAGGGGAGGGACGTGCACGAAACAAATGGTGCACGTAGAATAAAGAGGGAAGAAACAAACTGCACTCTTCGTTCCTTCATTGTAAACGTACCTTTTCTCTAATCAAGGGCAAAAGGTCGCGAAGTCCCAGTCTTGTGATGAGCTTCTCCAAGAATTCACCTACTGTTCTTGGTTGGATTTTGTAGGAGTACTGGTTTTCCAAAGGGGATTTCATCAATTCAGTGCTACCGGCATCATTAACGGCTCCTTTGTCATTCAACTTTTGGACAAGCTGCAAAATAAAAAATTAAAATTAAAAATGTTTCTTTTTTTAAAAATTGTGTTTGCGTTTGCGTTTATTTGTTAAGAGAGTTAAATATAAGTATTTACTAAGCAATTCTGATGTACCAAAAAATGCTAAACTGGGGTGAAGTAGTGTTTCTGTAAGGCAAGAAGTTATCACAAATTCACAAGTTTTAGAAGCCAAACGTCCTCTGGAGAGAGCGACATAAACTAGTAACTTTCCCTAGAACGTTTATAGGTTACTGGTGGAGTCGCTCGCTTCGCTCGTTCATTCCGCGTCGTCTCGTTCCCCCCCCTCCCCCCTCCCGTCTCACTCCCCCCTCATTTAATTTGCCGTTCGGTCAGTAGATGGCATCGTATGTTCGCGCAGCTGGCCGTTGCATTCCGGGAGCAGCTACTATCTCAGCGGGCCTTGGCTGCTACTCTTATAATTTTCCGTTCCGTCGGTAGATAGTGGAGATGGCATCGTATGTCCTGCTTGCTGCTGCGCTGCAGATGACTACGTTGCAGATCTTGTGTAATTATATATATAGATAGGACTTTCCCTCAATCTCTAAATATAAGCCCTTTCTTTTGTATGTATCACGTGCTCCTTCTCGTTAATAGGTTAACTTAACTTACATTTTGCATGTTTTGATTTGACGTATAATCCTCTTATTCATATACAAGTTGCTGCTACTTATTGGCACCTTAATTATATTTCTTGATGGTTCTGTGTTGCACACGAGTTACTCAGCAACATATATTTCCACTCTTGTAATTTCGTTGACATTGTACCCTATCAAATGGTTTGGAGTGTAATAAAAGTATCTATTCTATCTATCAGCACAAAATCTTGAAATTTACTTGTAATGGCGTCAACCAAGCGAGATACAGCAGAGGTGGAGCAACGTCATCGTGGGTAGATTGTATGCAATGCGCTTTTTACAATATTTAAAAAAAAAAGTAAGCAAAATTAGTTTACGTCACAACAAACAACGCATTAGACAAAAAAGTCCCACATGCAGTTTTTTTAATCAAATGAGTCTTTTACACGTGAGGGTAATATTCTGAGACGGTTTTTTTTTTCGATAAATATTGGAAACCAATTGGTAACTGCAGAGGAGTTAGATATTCGGTGGCTTCGGTATCGGCCGGTATAGGTAAAAATGGATCAGTGTATACATGTTTTGGTACAGATATCGGTGTCTGATCAGATCGGCTTATAGTCGTATTTCAAACAAAAACGTCAAGTGTGCCGTAAAAAACGGGATTATATGATTGAATTTTCACTTGTTAAAATGAACACGGATAAACATTGATGATTTTTAATTGAAATAATTAATTTTATAATTGAGAAAATTGCATCTGTTTAGGTGCTGTTGTGCTTTACGTTTTAAATATATGATTGGTAAAGCACAACAGCACCTAAACAGATGGAATTTTCTCAATTGTACATTTAATTATTTTAATTAAAAATCATTAATTTTTATCCGTTTTCATTTTACCAAGTGATAATTCAATCATATAACCCCCTTTTTTACGGCACACTTGAAGTTTTTGTTTGTAATCCGTGTACTTTTTTTACAGCTATGGCGTCGCGCTACAAAGCTTTATGCATGCAGTCGATTGTTGCTGGCCACTTTGAAATAATTCGACTCAGTTCTGAAAGCCTCCATCTGCGAAATAAATACGCCATTCTATCGTTTCTCCGCCTCGAAATTAACAACGTAGCTTAATTTAGTTTAAGTCTATATCGTTTAGCTGAAACACGCCGTACGCCCTTCAAAACTAAATACACCAAATACTAACTGAAAACATATGAGCCACTCTATGCACGGAACATGACACATCAATCACGATCACCACCTCCTATTCCCACCTCTCATCCTCTCGTCAGATTTCGTCAGATTTTATTAGAGGCCTTGGCACACAGCCGTACGCCCCTTCTAACCTAAAAATACACATTTAACTACATCAAGAACTCGACCAACTTAATAGACATCATCACAAACCCACACACCAGCGTGAACACCGTTAACATCCTCTCATTTCGCCCTTCAACAATCGACTTTTTTAGCGAAGACATAACACGTGCACGAAAATGGATATAAAGTTTGCTGAGTGACATTGTTCCCTAATTACAATGGTTAAAACAATGAAAAACAATCAAAATGATCGTTCAGGGACTCTTAACTCCGGAATAGCTTGACCAATCAAAAAAGTGGTCTCTGTGAGGATGAAGCCCAGGGAAATTTTTGGCTTAGATCATGTTTCAAATTTTAGGCAGGTGCAGTAGTTTTTTTCTGAAACCGTGTCACACAAGAACAAGAACAACAACAACAACAACAACAACAACAACAACAACAACAACAACAACAACAACAACAACAAGTGAACAGTTTTCAAATTTTCATGTGGCTCCGTACGTTTACTCGTGCACGGAATTGCATAAAAGTTGGTATAAACTTGGGGAAAGTTGCTATCTACTATCTGGCCAAGTTTGGTCGAAATATATTGAATAGAAATGGAGAAATTAATAGTTTTAGTTTTGCTGGAGAGAGGACTTCAATCATATATCTATGATTACAAATAAAAACGTCAGGTGTGCCGTAAAAAGGGGTTATATGATTGAATTTTCACTTGTTAAAATGTACACGGATAAAAATTGATCATTTTTAATTGAAATAATAAAATGTACAATTGAGAAAATTGCATCTGTTTAAGTGCTGTTGTGCTTTACGTTTTAAATATAGGATTCGTAAAGCACAACAGCACTTAACAGATGCAATTTTCTCAATTGTACATTTTATTATTTCAATTGAAAATTATCAATTTTTATCCGTGTACATTTTAACAAGTGAAAATTCAATCATATAACCCTATTTTACGGCACACCTGACGTTTTTGTTTGTAATCGGTGTACCTTTTTTACGGCTATGGCGTCGCGCAGCAAAGGTTTATACATGCTGTCGATTGTTGCTGGCCACTTTGAAACAATAATTTCAAGTCAGCTTTGAAAGCCTGTATCTGCGAAATAAATACGCAATTCTATCGTTTTTAGCAAAGGCAGCTTAGTTTGGTTTAAAAATATATGCGTTTAGCTGAAGCACTAATTCTTTCATTTATTAATCCAGAAGCCATGGTCCAAAACCGTACGCTCCTAACAGCAAATGCTAAACACTATACACACGAAAAAGAACCAGAGAACTAAAGGACTAAGCATGCCGTACACTAGAAAACATGAACTCTGGCTGCCATAAAATACTTGGTGCAGACACTGAACAATTCTTTCATTTTACCGTTCAACAGTCAAGTTTTTAGCAAAGACATAACACGAGCACGAAGAATGAATGTGGAGTTTGGTGAGTGGCATTGTTCCCTAAATACAATGGTTAAAACAAGGCCTTGCAGTGCTGGAAACACCGGTTCTCGTCAGATCCCCGAAGTTAAGCAGCATTGGGCTGGATTGATACTTGGGTGGGTGACCGCCTGGGAATCTGGCTGTTGCAGACATAGGGCCTTAGGGCTTCGGGCAGATGACCAGGAGTGGTTAACGCTCGTTAAACCCTTTAACCCTTTAATGGTTAAAACAATGTAAAACAATCAAAATGATCGTTTAGGGTCTCGTAACTCCGGAATGGATGGACCAATCGAAAAAGTGGTCCCTGTAAGGTTGAAGCCCAGGGAAATTTCTGGCTCAGATCATGTTTCAGAGTTTAGGTAGGTGCAATAGTTTTTTTTCTGAAACCGTGTCAGCCAAGAAGAAGAAGAAGAACAAGAACCAGAACAACAACAACAACAAGTGAACAGTTTTCAAATTTACGTGTGGCTTCCTACGTTTACTCTTGCACGGAATTGCATAAAAGTTAGTGTAAAGTTGGGAAAAGTTGCTATTTAGTATCTGGCCAAGTTTGGTCGAAATATATTGAATAGAAACGGAGAAATTAATAGTTTCAGTTTTGCTGGAGAGAGGACTTCAATCATATATGATAAGTCAATCTGGAAAAGAGCCTTCATTAAAAACATCACCAAAATACGTCTTGCTTAATTTCGTACAACGTTCCCATGGAAAAATTGTAGATCGGCAAAAAGCGGCCTTGAGAACGTCTTACAGATTGGAACATGACGAAACTTTAATGCTTCAAGCATTAGTAGGCCTAAGATATGCGTATTTTTTTTATTTCTTTATATCACTGCAAAAAAAAAGTGTGACTTTACACAACTTTCTTGTGGCTGCCAGATAATTATTGTGTAACTTTACACAAAATCTGGAGAAATGTAGTGTGACGAGAGGTCCACATGGCGAGGTGCACATGTAGTGTGACGAGAGGTGCATATGACGAGAGGTACACATGGGAAGAGAGCAAAGGAACATTCTTCAATTTTTTTAGAAACAGCAATTTTAGCTTCCTCTCCCCCAATAATTATTCTTGGAAACGCCCCTGTGTGTAACGACATCAGAAATGTATGCGAAGTGTATATGAAATGTACGTGTTGCTTTAATTAAAAAACATTTTGTTGTAGTTTGAAATTACACAAATTAGCCGTGTATAGTGTGTGACAATATTATTCGCTTCAGTTGCTGCTGCGTCATATTTACCACCAATACTTGTAATTTTACACATTTTTCTTGTGCTATGTCGCTGTAATAAGCACATTTTCCGCTACGAACGCTGCTGTCGCATTATTTCCCAGTATTATGGGTAACGTTGCACGCATTTTATGTGCTATTTCTCTGTAATGACAATGTTTTCCGCTAGGATCGCTGTTGTTCTGTCATTTCAAGTCATTTTGCGCAATGTTACACGACACAACGTTGAAGTGTAACATTTCTGTCTGCCCTCCGTTAGCGAAGCCAGTCGTAAAATATGAGTTTCGCTACACAAATACATTGAGTTACTCACATAATTTTTTTTTACAGTTATGTATTATTTTTTAAATTTTTTAATTATTCTCGTTGTGGTAGAGAGCAGAATAAATTTTTTAAAAATAATTTCATAAACGTAAAGATGCTCGGTTTCCACGAAGAGTTTCAGCGGATCCGATCACCAAAACCTAAATCCCGTTTTTCCACTCACCATTTCTTTAATCCATGGCAAAAGATCCCGGCGTTCCAGTTCCGTGACGAGGTTGCGCAACAATTCACTAATAGTTCTTGATTGGATGTTGTAGTAGAGATCCTGGCCTGTTAACATCTTGAAAAATTCTATTTGGCCATCGATGTCGATACCCACATCACGCAGCTTAAGGGGAAAAAATTACTGAATGAGTGGGGTTAGCGATAAAGGGTATAGGAAAGGCAGAAAAAATATGAGTGATTGTGATTGAAATTGCTCTTCAGTAAACGGCGGTACAAAAATGGAATATATGTGCCTACCTACACCCAAAGCCTCATGAAGTAAAGGCCGTAGCAGAACAAGCCAAAAAAAAAGGGGGGGGGGGCTAAACTCAAACGTAAGGGAGATCTCCATAATAAATGCTGCGATATCATGACACATAAAGGCCTCTACCCACATGAGTGTATACGTTTATGTATCTTTAAGTTTATGTACTTTGCGTACGTAGTCATTCCCACTTCAGCGCTGATCCTTGGCTTAATGGCGCGTCGACGGCTAGGTCAGTAGCGCCAACCTCAGTCACAGTGCAGTGGGCCAGTTTGCCACTGCACCACGCATTACAGAGATATTATACAAACCCCGATCGAAATTGTCATACATCTGAACCTCCAGTAAAAGTTGAAACACTCCAGACAGGAGGACAGACTTATTGCCCAATTGACGCGCAATGTCATGCGGAAGGTGGAAACGGCGACGAACACCATGAAGATGGCGACAATCAACAAGCAAGCGTCGGACCGTAAGTGGCCGTCGACACCAACGACATTCAGGAGGATCAACCCCTCTCAAAAGGAAACAGTGAGTAAGCCGGGTGTGACCAATGCGCAAACGGGCCAGAGGTGGTGTTGGCCCGTTTGCGCATTGGTCACACCCGGCTACCTGCATTGGTACCTTTCAGGTTGTACATAGTACAAAGTGTAAAACATGCCAAGTACGAATAAAACATTTCAACTAGCTGCAGAAAAGTAATTATAAAAATAATGCGGATCAGAACGTGTACTTGATGAAATGAGCTCAGCAATGCTTCAGCTACCACGACTACATTTTATGTGACCATCATATAATTACCACACATTTTTACGACTGAGTTATATTCTTACGTCCTGGCCTGATTGGCTACTCTTCATGCAGTCGATGAAACCTTTCACTACATCACTGTTCATGAATTCAATCAGATTCTTCATGTCGGGGTCATTATGGGCCTGTTCAAAAAAAAAAAAAAAATTATCTCGGGAAGTGTTAGGACTATACAATAATTTTTTTGCGGCGGGGAGGGGGTGGGGTGGGTTCTGAAACATAACAACTAAATGGATTTGGTTACCTTTCTATGACTAGCAGTCAGGCGTGCCTACAGGAAAGCAATGTAGGGGATAGCGGCTCATTGCGATTTTTAAGCGAAAATGACCCCATCCGCTCCCAAGTCAAGAATATGTAAAGAGAAACGAAGCCAGCACAGGAGAAACACAAGGAAACTAATATTTCGTTACGAATGGAATATAAAATATGCAGTACCTTTATCAGAGGATGGTTAAAAGAAAAGCTGAAAACTCCTTATACATAATGGCTTTCGTGGTGTGTCGACCGAACAGGTATATCCTTAAGAATCACTAAACTTAAAACAGCTTCTAGAAACGGGCAAAATGGACACAAATTAGACAAGGGTTTTATAACTTGTTTTAAGCCTAGTACTTCTTCACGACACGTGTTTGGTGAACGCCACGAAAGGTGTTTTCAGTTTTTTCTTTTAATAATCCTCTGATGAAGGCCTGTATTTCATTGGTGTCGAAATATTAATTTTATTGTGTTTCGCCAGTGTTACTGGCTTCGTTTATCTACACATACCTCACTGCACAGTCCTGTATCCAAGTCATGAATACTTATATGTATTACTTAAGTTACAAAGATTTGTGTATGAAGTAAAGGCTTTATTTTTTGGTTCAAACGTCAACGAATGTGAGCGCTACGAGCCGTCACACAAGTTGGATTAAAGGAATTTCAATAATTCTAGTTATTAACGGAATTCTTGATTCGTTCCTGGTATTTTACTTGATTTAAATTTACTTACTTATCGATTACACGTTCTGACAAAGTTTACCTTGTCCCTAAGCACTCTGATGACGCGAGCGAGGCCTATACGAGCCACGATTTCAAAGGAGCAACTTTCAACTTCTCCCATATTTTCTCTTGGCTGGATCTTGTTGTAGTAACTTTTACCAGTGATGAAGTTGCGGATATCTTGAAGCATGTTGACAATGTCCACTCCTTCCGCTGCCAATTTATCCTTAACCTTTGTAGGTAAAAAAAATCAGAAATATTACACTAAGGTTTACCTTTGTCGTACGAAAGATTTTATTTATTAAAGTAAAAAGATTGCATTTAAGTTTAAATGATTTAACCAACAAACGAGAAGGAAAAGAAAGAGGAACAAACTGAACGAGTGAGAGAAGAGAACGGGGTCGTGTTTTAAACTCGATGAATTTGGCGTTTAATCAGACGCAAAAACGACTCGAAGGTAATCCGATAAAAATGTTCTTTTAACTTTATAAAAACGACGACATGCGTAGATTGCGTATACCTGGTATTGCAATCCAAGCCCTTCTTGGAGTGGGGGTGTGAGTTTAGCTCGATAATTTAGGATTCGTCGACCAACCTGTTCGAACGAAGTTTGGTAAGGACCTTCATTGTACTTTGCCGAAGGCGTACACGCTTAGTTTTGCATTAGTTGATAAAAATCAAAATGGCATCCAGAACTGTTTTTTGCTTTGTAACGTCAAACCGTTTATGAGAATGCACACAAAAAGGTTACGGACAACATTCAGAGTTAACCTATCATCAAAAAAAAAAAAAAAAGGTGCTATTTCATTTGTTTTGTCAAAATTAAAGATGACTGACATAATGGCGTCCAAAATCCTGTTTTGGGGTTTACAACTTCCAAATCGTTAATCGCGTTAAACATAAATCAATTACATCGTTATAATCCTCAGAATTAAATGCCCTTTAAGTATGAAGGTCCTATTCGTATATATCTTACAGGAAACCCTTCTGTCTATATTCGTTTTACGGAATGCATAAATACCGAAAAAACCTTTTTTGAGGGGGTAGGTGGGGTGGGGAGGGCAAGCAAAGTCTGTTTACAGAACTAGTAATATATACGTCACTTAACATATGGCAATGAAATCAATTTAACTCTAAAGCAAAACTCCACATTTTCGAGTGATCTGTGATCTGTGATTTGTGATCTGTAAACAAAGACGATGAGCAACCGCGTTTTGTAAACAAAGAAGCGTGAGAATCGCCCAAAAATACTTTCTAAAATTCTTAAATTAAATGAAATCTCAGAAAAAAACCGCAGACAAAACAGAAATTCCTAACTGTTGCACAAGAGGGTAAAACAAAACTTTTAAAAAGCCATGAAGACTGATCAGTTTGCGTATTGGTTGAATATTTCTATCAGTGGTAGTCAGCCAATTATAATAATAATAATAATAACATTTTTACCCCAGAAGGGGGTGAGGAAACACAGAAGGGCGGCAGAAGCGGCCACTAACTCCGGTCCTACAAATGATGGGCGGCCTCACAGATAAGGACGCTTAAGGAAGGCAGTTACGTCAGTGCGATTTAGCAAGCCCCGAAAACTCCGCAATGATACAGTCTCCTCAGAAAGCGAGTTCCAGAGAGAAACCACGCAGTTGGAAAAAAAATGTTTACGACAATCAACGTTACACCTGGAACCCCGAAGCTTAAGAGAATGGCGTCCTGTAAAATCGATCGAGCTCAGGTCGAATAAAGGTACGTCCAAAGGTAACAACCCATGGAGAATTTTATACGTCAAGATCAGGTCCGCCTTTAAACGGCTCAGCTCAAGCGGTTCCAAAACCAAGCGACCTCAAGCGGAGGCCAGGAAAAATGTGGCATAAACCGCGCCCAGAACGTGCAAAAGATCGCTGGACCGATTCCAGCCTGTCAATATCCTGTAAGAGGTATGGTGACCACACAGGACTGGCGTACTCCAACAAAGGTCGGACAAAAACCTTAAAGGTCCAAACCAAGTGTATTTCAGTTCCAAGAATGGAAACATCTTTTAATGATATTTACGAGTAAATTATGAAACACAAATTGTCATAATTTCTTTTTTTTTTTCAAGTTATCGTTAACTCGTTGAGTATCAGGGCTTACGTCCTGGCTTCCGACATAAAGTACTTAGTCCGGACGCGAAAACTAAGCTCTGTGAGTGTTCGCTGGAAACCCGAGCGTAACAAACAAAGCATTGTCGAGTGGTTAGGCGTTTGGTCCCAGCCAAAGGTTACGAGATCGAGTATCACAGCCGCCCTACGTACATATCTATTTACGCCCTACGCAAAATCTATTTTTATCTTAGGCGCGGTATAAGCGGCTCAACACCCTTCCGTTGTCCTCCCATGACTCCTGTGGGAAACTTATACACGACTGATGATTTTTTCCAAAATTTTGTCTTGGCTGGACCTTGTTGTTGCTGGATTCAAACACAAAACCGGAATAACTTCTACCAGTGATGACGTTTCGTATATCTCGAAGGATTGTGACAATGTCCATTCCTTCTGCTGCCAGTTTATCTTTAACCTTTTTAGATATTGAAAAATAAATCAGTCTAGATTATTTATCTTTTGTCGTACGCAATTTTTTTTTAACACAAAAATATTGATATAAGAACAAGGGCGGCCCTACATTGGGGATCAAAATCCTCACCCCAAGGCTGATAGTTTTTTTTTTACATTTTTTGTCCCTTTTTGCCCTTTTGTTTGCTTTTTTTGCCCTTTAGGGAGGTAAAATCATAAAGAAAACCCATTTAAACAAATGCTTTTCGACGATCGTAATATTCCTTTATTATCCCTTTGCCCTTTTTTTTGCCCGTTTTCTCCCTTTTGCGTCTTGGGGCACAGAGGACAACTTCCAAATGAATAAAAAAGTCTTTAAGAATGTGTTCAATTTCTTCAAGTGTGCCCCACCCCCTTTTTTTTGAAAGTCTGTGTAAGCCCTTGTAGAAGAGATAATAATTGAGAGGTAAAAATCAACAGTCAATAATAGACCGAAGGGAAGCCTGGTCTTGGAGGACTCGTTGTAGGCTGTTTTAGATGTCAAGTCGATGTTGTATACAATGGTACGGTCAAAATTTCGCATTACAGATGGTGTTTTATTTTCTAGTATAAACGCAAGTACAAATCCTGGACCACTCTTAATCAATTTTTGTTGATGTTTCAACTAAGCCCACAAATTCAGATCGTCATCCTAAGCATTCCACAAACGGTAGAAAACACACATAAAAAAAAATAAAAAAAATAAAAAATAAAAGGTGCTTACTATATCATAATTTGGGCAGGCATGAAGGTCGTCAAAGATTTGCTGGAATTTTTCGCTTCCTAGGTAGTCGATGAGATCTTGATAATCGGAACAGGTTTGGATCTACAAGATTATTACGTAATTGGTATATTAGCATTTACAGCCACATTTCTATCATTCTTGTTTGTAGCCAAAGAAAAAAATGCTTTTTGATTTAAAAGTGCACTTGTTATGTGAGCTATTATGATTGATGTTAAAGGACGAATTCCAAGCAGTTATATGTCAATGACTTTCGTCATTCTGGAAGAATTTTCTTTTATAATGCCGTTGTTTAGTGACGAGCTTTAATCCTTTGAGATTGAGGTTGAGGTTGTTAATTTGGGGCCTTGGCCTGTTTCCATATGCCCTCACTAAAACACTATACATCATTACACCATACAAAATTAATAGAGCGTACACAACATAATATACAAAACTCACATGATCACCCGATGTGATTCTTACGCCACATGAGAAATATATCGACGTTGACGAATGCACCTAATGTGAAAACAATGGCTAGTGCTTTCTCTACGACGTGCATCACGACACATATAGGCCTACGTCAAAAAGCCAAACAACTCAAAATCTTCTACAAAAATGTCTACAAAAAATTCAAAAAAACGATCAAAAAAGATAAAATTCCTACAAAAAATACCAAAATGATGTATTGAAGCATTTCGGTACGAACATAAATAGACATTGACGGCTTGTCAGAGGAACAGAAGTTCACGTTCACAGCTTGTACGAGGAACAAAATTAGAAAAACAAAAGCTTTCTCATACTCAGAATTTCGCGTGGCACCCCATTACGTTTCTCTTGCTACGCCCAAGAGCTACTGATCAGTTTCAAATAAGTTCGGTTTTTTTTTAAACCGGATAAATAAACAAATATCCGTCGCAGCGTCAATGGAATGCAGTACCTTCTTGTGTTGCTCTTAAAACAGAATTTAAAGCACTTAAGTGTGCGCGGCCTATCTTGAATTCACCACAGAACGAACACAGATAACCGATTGTACGTTTTTGGCAGCAGAGTGCCTTGTTGATATCCAAAATGGTTAAAAAAAACAATGGCGGCCGTCGATTAAAACCGCCATCTCCAGGAAGACGTAGTCGCTCGTAAATACTTCCAGGACTCATGATACGCAATAATCATTGAAGTTTTATTTTATACTCTTTTTGAATAGTCATATGATCTGTCAATTTTGAATCTTATTACAGGTCTAGAAAGTGAACGAATTCTAGTATACGGAAGCGCAAGGGGAAATCTCCGATCATGGCAAGGGACTGAGACAATGTGCAGAATATTTCAAAATAGATTCCATATCCGCTGAAGGTGGATGGTAGCCTCTCATACTACCTTGGCAGGCATTGACTAGCTGGCAAAGGACATTTTTTATGTCTACCTGTCCATCTAGAAAGGCCGGAGTATGAGCGGTCATATGGATAAAGGCGCTATGTCAGTGATTTGGTGAAGACCTGGTTTCCCAGTTCAAATCCTTGTAACATCACTTGAATGAACGTAAGTGCAAAAAGGTGGTTTCATTGTTTTCAGTTAACGTGGTTTTTGTCATAAGAATGCATGTCGGGACGCAAATCATTATGTTAATAATCAGTGGTTGAAGTTTTCTTGTTGATAGTTTGATTTAACAGGGGAATTTGGGGCGTAACACGAACATCAGTGGGATATGACGGCTAGTGGACTTCATATAACATACCTGATATGCCGCGTTTCTGATTTATTAATAGTCTATTCCTTTTGTAATTGTTCTTTGGTAATCCCAATATGTGCGTGATGGTGCTAAATTGTTAAGGAGTTTCTGTGTGCACTGTTTGTGTTCTGATAGGGTGTGACTTGGTTTGCGGTGGGACTTATATACACAGTGGATTTTTGCAATGCGCAAGAATTGTGTAATGTGCATGAGCGCTGTTTGGATGGTGGCGTTGGGTGAGCGGTGCTTCAAGTGTTCTCCATTTGGTGTTGAGAAGAGTAGGCATGTAGCACACGGTGCAGGTTTTAAGGATTTACGGGGACGAAGGGGCGTTTCCGGTGTGGGACTGTGACTGTTTTTTTGAGAGTTTAAATAGCTGTTGTGGCAGGGTTGTTGTTTGAGTGATATGTGTTGTTGGTGTGCTACGGTGCGTTTGGTTGTTGTAGTAGTACTTTTTTAGGCCAGGGCCCCTATAAAAAAAAATCCAACATTGTTGGCATAATTTACATTGTTTTCTTTTCATATTTCTTTTTTCCTAGGTGTGGTTGTAATCTTTCTGAGTTGCTGGCGGAGGTGATTGTTTGGGATTGTTGTAGTTGTTTTTTTTTCCTTTTCCTTTACATTGCTCTCTTCTGCCCCTATCGATGGGGGAACGAATTCGCCTGTTATTTTTTGCCTTCCTCCAAAAAGAACCTGTGGAAATGTAACAGGGTCGTTCAGCACTTCCCCCAGTGGTGAATTCCTGGCCTAGAATTTCCGTCCTAGTTAAAAATGGTAAAGACAAATGGTGACGTAGGAGAATCGTACTGCATATGATTTCTAAGTTAGATAGCAATTGAAATGTTTTAAACAAGACCAGCTAGCCTAAGAAAGGTTAGGGTTTATAATCTCCATAATGGTTCCATAACTTTTAAAGCTGAAAGTGAGAGAGATAAAAGATTATACGACCCGATCAATGCCATTAATACCTGTGAAGAGAGAGCCACAACCAGAAGATAAAAATTATTTTGTGGCGTGGTAACATATGCAGAAACAGTACCCCCTGACGGGCTAAATGATTTGCCAGTGCATCTAAAACAGTCCCAATAATTTTCGGCAATTTTAATTATGCCATGATCACCTAAAATCAAACAAACCAACAACACTGATGAATAAAGTCACAATACAAAACCTCGTGCAATCAGGCCAACCAATACTTACAAATTTGAACAGAAAAACACTTAGAAACAACACAGTTCTAACGTGGCTTCTTGCTTAACGGTCCTCCATCTTGGAAATGATGTCACTCAGACCACTGATTTTTACAAAATATTTCCTGGCGAGGATTGGAATATTTTCAGCCATTTCTCCATTTGAGTTAATTTTTTTACAATGTTCATTGCTCTAGATTTGTTTGCTGATATAGTATAGGCTTCCGAATGGAGTCTAAATGGGGCAATTGCCAAAGACAACAACTCGTATGCAGTAACTAAACATAATTTAGAAACCCACCATGTTGTGGATGTGGAAGGCACCACTATCATTTACAGGGAACCAATTGAAAAGATTAGACTCCATTTAGAAGCCTATACTATATCAGCAAACAAATCTAGAGCAATGAACATTGTAAAAAAATTCACCCAAATGGAGAAATGGCTGAAAATATTCCAATCCTTGCCAGGAAATATTTTGTAAAAATCAGTGGTCTGGGTAACATCATTTCCAAGATGGAGGACCGTTAAGCAAGAAGCCACGTTAGAACTGTGCTGTTTTTAAGTGTTTTTCTGTTCAAATTTGTAGGTATTGGTTGGATCTGATTGCACGAGGTTTTGTATTCTAACTTTATTCA
>JAHWFP010027688.1:0-12313 GCA_023313725.1 Lithobius niger
CTCTCGATTTCAACACAATTTAAGCTTTTGTACCGCATTATTATTTTTCTCCAAATACCTGAAATGTGCCCAACTATGCTTCAAGATATAAGACACTGACGCAATGGCGTCGCGCTGCAATGGTTTACAACCTCGACAATTGAATTAATGTGATGTTTGTTGTGATGTTTGTTGCCTAACTTGGCGCGACACACTAGCGTGTGTCTAGATACGTAGTTGAGTAAACGAGAGTTGAGAAAACGAAGGTGATGACCCTGGCTAGAAAACGTACTTCCACTTCATTTTTTCAAGAACAATAAAATTATAAAACCAGGGGACGAACACATATGCATATAATTTAGGCAGTGCAAACACCATGATTAGCACATCCACAATACAGACAGTAGCAAGCCTCAAACACCCACTCAAAAAACGGGTTTGCCACTGAAACTGGCGTGATCAGCTCGTTGAAAATTGTTGAGAGTGGGTTCATATTGAAGTGATGCAGGATCCCTGAACCTTGTTTTAATTATTCTCGAACTTTAGTATCACTCAATCTATTAACACTTGGTATCACTGATAATTTGTTGCAACCAATTTTGCTTTACTGAACAAATATTTTTCTTGCATTGCTTAATTCATGGGTCCACAGAAAAAAAAAATGGTTTTGAAGAAAATCACAAATAAACAGATCATTCTAATGAATTTTTGCCCTTTCGGCTCTTTCTGACCCACCCCCCTCTTATTCACATCACTGCCAAAGTGCCCCATCACCGTTCATGCTGCGAAAACTCAACGACGAATTGCCCCTTCAGCCAACTTCTATTAACAAATTGTTTAATAGAAGTCGGCTAAAGGGACTAGTCATCGTTGAGTTTTTGCGGCATGAACGGTGATGGAGCACTTTGGAATCGAGTAACAAACCATAAACACAAGTAGAGAACCTTTTACCAAACAAGCAATAACAATGACATCTTTGCATAAACATTGTTTCATTTTGTTGTCAACAATGGTTTAAAAATGCTTTAACCTTTGTTGAACATATTGCTCCCAGTTTGTGTGAATTATACGAAAAACGGTAGCAACATGTTCAGCAATCGTTAAAGTTTTGTTTAACCATCCTTACATCAGTCCACGGTACTGCTCAAATGGGCATTGTAGGCCGATTATCGCAGCTGCGAAATAATTTGATCTCTGCCGCCAGAGTCTGCGTATACGTTGGCTTTCGCATTTACTTTGCTTTGAATAAACGGCTTTTTTTTTTAACAAATATGATTTAAAACCTTGAAGTTGCTGTCTTTTTGTGCGGTATGGAGATCAATGATAGATTTGAAGATTGGCTTTCTGGTTTGTGGAATTAAGAAAGTGATGGTGACACTGTTGGACACATACAATTATTGTAAAACGTCCCAATCCATCTGAGACAGAAGTGGTGACTCTCAGAGGGCCTTGAGCAGAATAGACTTCATTAGGTTGAGAGCCGGGCATGGCGCTAGTAGCATTGTTAACACTGCACTTGTGAGAACACTAGCCAGCATGTTAGAGTTCTCATTAATACTGCTACACTACTAAAAGTTTATTAGAGGAAGCAGGTGTGTTATTCGAAGCATGAGATAGCATCGGCAAGTGCCGAAGTTCTTGGTAAGCATATTTATCGTTTCTGGAACTATACTTTGTTCCACATTATGTTTTCAGAAAACTGACTGTATGACGCCACGTTTTCTTCCACTACGAGTGCAAAAAATCTGTGAACACCCCATTTGTAAACTCTAGGAGTAACTTTGTTGAGTCTCCAAGTGTGATATCCACAGGTTTTTGCACTCTTAGTGCAAGGAAACGAGTCGTTATCCAGTCAGTTTTCTGAAAACATAATGTGGAACAAACTATAGTGCTGTGATGCGTTTTTTGCTGCTGTTGCTGCCTCAAGGATGAGGAAGACAAAGGTTGGTTGCTCCAACACGTACAGCAGCGCCTCAGTGATGAATGGAAAGGAGGCCTCACAAAATGATTCAGGTATTCGAAACCAGTCCCAAGTTCATTCGACAAGCAGCGGACTGACAATTCTAAATGCTGTATTTCAAACTGCTGATGAGAACGTTAGTTTTTTTTTTTAACAGAGGTGTTAACATAGAAGATAATCATGTTCCCTACCAGGATTATGATGTTTAGAATGATGACTTTACTGGTAGTTTGACATGAATTATTTTGCGCTAAAAATTTGTTAATTTATTTTAGACGCTGTTCACTAGAATTTTATAAATCTCATACAGTCTTATGGTTGATGTACGTTAGAATCACGAAAAATCTAAAAGCTCCAGGAATTACGATTTCAGAGCAAACGAAACATGAACATACGGAATGTTGCCTACAGTAAGGTGTAGGACAGATGACCTACCACAACTTGAAACACTATAACTGGGCTTTTATCAAAGGTGAAATTGTATTTTGTCCACCAAGACTAATAAAAGTTTTCTGTGTTAATTAGGGGTCATCGTACACTTGTTTAAAATTACCCGAGTTATGCTAAACAGGCTAAAATGCGTAACCTTGTTCGATTTTAAATGCTGTTATGAGCTCTCTATTTCATTGCAGTACATATACCTAGGATATTGAGAAAGGTATAAGACTACAATTATATGTGAAACGGTAGTGTAAATGAAGAATTTTATATTGCACGAGTACTTTAGGAGATGAGTTCACGTGTACACACCTAAACCATAAGTCAAACAAAAATGCTTCACAACTAAATTTATACAGTTCTCCAATTTATTTGTATTCATTTTTGGCAAGGACTGTTCTAAGCAAGACAGTAATAACAAACTTTACAAATGTTCCTTACAGTGGTTACGTTGTAATATGGCAGCAGTTAACCTGTATAGATTTCAAACTATCACAAACACTTAACAACTCTCATAATACTGCACCCAAAAACATAGGTTACATTTATTGCGTTGTGGTGAAACAGGAATATTGCACCAAGAAGAGTAAGTTTTTTCGCACAACACTATTGTGAACATGGATTTTTTCTCACATGGTGTTATACATCTTGGATGTTTGTGTCTGGTATCAATGTGGCAAGGTTCTGAGACACTCGCTATCAAAGTACAGTTATTACATGGTCGAGTATTTTATTACATGCTTCACGGAGTTGCCCACGGAGGAGGATTTTTTTACAATAGCTTCCCTACTACTGAATGAAGTTGAATGAAGCTCCCCTACTATTACATCACTAAGCCAAAGTCACTACACGAGAAGACAAATTTCTTTTAATATTTAGTATAGACTACGTGGCCTAAAGTTTCACATTATCAGTCAAACTTCTACGTTATGAGTCAAAATGCTACGATTACTACTTTTAATATATATTTTTTTAGATGTATATTAATTATTTTATTTGGGTAAGATAAACAGACATATAAAGAGTTCTGTAGTAACTAATTGTGTTGAGCAGTATTAGGATTCTGTGTCACATTGAATGACATGAACAACACCCAAACTGGTGAATATTTTTACTACGAAAATGCGTACACATTATAAAGGAAGGAAGGAAGGCCATAAAAGGCACGTCAACACATTGGTTATGTGCGCCCAAATCTGACGAACCTGTTCTCATGTTGGTCAACAAAACAATACACAGCTGAAAAGCTATGATGCATAACTAGCAGAAATATGCAGCAAGGTGAAACGAAGGTAGAGGCAGCTTAAACGAAGCAGATGCAGCTGAAAACAGAATTGGAACGGATCACATTTTTTTGATCCGGGACCTGGTGACTCGGACTGCACCAGTAACCCGGAGACCTGCCAGACCTGGTGACCTGGCTGGACTTGGTGACCCAGTGACCTGGCCAACATGGCTTGAACCAGTGAACCGGCTAGACCTGGATTTACCTGATGATCCTATCGGACCTGCATTGACCCAGTGATCTGCATGCATGCAATTTTGCTTGTTAGCAGGAAACCCTATTCCGAAAAAAACGACTACTCTATTTATAATTTTTTTTATCACCCTTGCGTCTAATAGAGCCACATAAAATCTGTTTTTGTCGGTTTAAAGTTAAAATAACCATCGACTGTCATTTTTTTCCATTGTGGATAAGAGTCACAGATATCTTCACCGTCTTCCTGCTTTACTTACTTGGTTGGAAAACAAGGCATATTCCATTCAAATCCAATACTTTTGTAATTTTTATTTCATTAGTTGGAATCTGACAAACACATAAAGTCTTTTAATTGTGAATATTTTTAGAGGAAACGTGCTTATTCATTCCCTGTGAATAATCGTAGACTTCAAAACAGGTTTGTGCAATTGAAATATTTCCATAATACTGAACTTTCAAAACAATCTAACAGTGTAAGTGGTTGATGAAAAAAAAAAACTGCCATTTAAGTGAAAATACGAAAATGGTAGAGATTACTAAACTGCACACATTAAATCGAAGTGATACATTGTAATTGTAACTTTAAAATAAATAAAGTAAATCATTGTTTACTAAACTGTTTATGGGGAACAAAATCCGTGAAGGGTTTCCGATCCTCGAATAAAAATAAATAAAAAAGAAACATAATCTAGATAGACCTAACGAAACTAACTTAATCATACTCAGTTGTTTTACAATCACTTTATTGGAAATATAATTAATCAGCGACCATTAATTATACCAAAGTTACGATTTTCTTCAGGCTGTTGATGCGACGATACACAATTATATTTTCAGAAGGAGTTCACAATCAATAGAGCAGCGGCAAGTGACGTCATATTGACTACGAGACACCATTTGGAGGTAATAGCTACAAGGTGCACTAGATTAAAATGTAAGGGAAAACAACGGCACTTCTAGTCAAGACAGTGCTTTGAGAGTGGATTTCTTAGAAAAAGTTGTTTTTTCCAACAACAAAAATCGCGCGTTATAGTTAACAAATCCAGTCTAATAGCACTGGCTTCAGTAAGACGACCTTTTTTTTCCCGTCCAATGCCCCTTGCAGCTAACCCAGTTACTGGCTCCACCATAGAGTTATACTATACAACAATACTACGTTATGTCACTGCTCTATACTTACGCTAAAACAAAACCATAAAACGACCAAAAGGGTTGATATCACACAAAATCCTCATTAGGGTAAAGGGACTCATCAAGCTTTTGCCATTGAAAGTAGTGATATCAGAGCCAAAATAGCTGCCACCAAGTTTTCCGTCCCAACCCTGATCACTCAATCTTAACTAGCACCTCAGTGTTGTAAATTAGTCTTGCGTGATCACGGTTCGGACCATAAACTTGGTGGCAGCCATTTTGACTCTGATATCACTACTTTCTATGGCAAAAAACTTGATGGTTTCCTTTACCCTTATAGGGTTTTTGTATGACCAAACTTTTCAGAAGTAGCTTGACGGATACAGTCCACTTTCTCATGCACTTCGAATGTTGTCATTTTACATAAATAACTTTTTAGTAAATCTTGTTGAGCCTTAAGTCACATGAAGCAAACTAATAATCGTTAAGAGGAACTGAATCAATCTTAAATCTTACTAAGCATCGAGGAAGCACAAAGTGGTCAGCGAGGGGAGGTCAAACTGGTGATAAACCGAAAATCCTCTGATGACGGTTAAAGGGCGCTCCCTAGAAATACAGTATTTTCAACTGGTCTGTGACAAACTTTTACGAGTAAAAAACGGCCTGTCGGGTTAGACCGAGGCACGTAGCTGGGATGGGTAAGGGACGAATTTTGCCCTGTTATTTCTTGAAATGGCTTGTTTTTTTTTTCCATTTTGCTCTTTGTCTGGAGCAAAAAAACATTTTTATTACAATAACTTGAGAACGACCACCCTATTGTCTTATGAATAGAATAAATCTAACACCATCGGAAAAACAATCCAAATTGCGTAATTGAACGTTAAATTCGATCCATTTTTCGGCGACATTATCGTAAAAAAGAAGTAATGCTTAAAAAACAAAGAATAGAGCAGTGTAAATCGTTCTGCAACAGAACCAGACATATCGTGCTAGTCACCACATCAACACTCACACTCAGGACCTTGCCGTACGGGGGGATGAGGATTGTGTATCTGTTCAATTTTTTTTTAAATCGCAAAATTAATAACGCAAAAAAATGTCACCAGAATTCGTCAACTAAATTATAGCAGTAACCGTTGTCGAGATCAAGTATTTTCTTCCCAGTGGCCCTAAATACTCAAATTTGTAGTAACCCTACTCATGTCTGCCCTAACCCAATTTTACTCCCATGTCACCAAGTGACTGATAACACTCGTTCAGGAGGGAGCTATTAGTAAAAGAAAAGTGGGCAAGTGGGGGTGGACGGTATTTGACTGGTAGATTTTCCACTGAAAAAACCGCCATGTTGAAACACAAGCAAAAGAAATGAAGACCAAGAAATAATTGCGTGTAGAAGGATACAATAAGATGCAAGCATCTAAGGAAGGAAATTTTGTTTAAAAAAAAAGGAGGTATTGTTTAATAGTTTATGACTTTTTTCCTGGACGGTCTGTATCTTGTGATGTGAATCATTCATCCAGTAGCCGTTCTAGGATTACATACGTAATTTTACATTTATACTATTACCAAATATCATGTTAACGTTTTAATTATTTTCTTCCCGACTTTCTCTTGCAGTGGTGTGTGCAGCTGGGACTTCGTTTTTTTTCGGACGTACTACAATTATTCATTTCACAGCTATTGTATGTTGTTTCAAATCAGTGGCAGGTAATTTTGTGATTTATAGCTTCTGGTTCTCACATTACTGCACCTGCTTCAATAACGGCGTCAATTGTTGACAATTCTTAAAAATAACCGCTCGCTATCAAATTGGGAACTTTGTTATTTGTTTCGGGTCATATCGGTAGAGATATCGAAGATATCGCTTCATTCCATATCAAGCCTAACTAAATAGGCTTCACCTCCACACTGTTTGTCATGAATTGCAATTGTGAATGTATTTTCTCTATTAGGCAAACGCTATAGGTATTGTAAAACCCAATAAAATACTTTTTCAAATCCCTTAAGAAACTCCTAGGAAATAAAGAAAAATAATAATTTGAAAATAAATTATTAGAAATGAATGAAAAACTAATTAAAAACAAATTGGTTGTAATGTTTTTGAGGCGAATATGGTTTGTACAAACGAATGTACGATGGAGTTGGGTTAGTTTGCGTGTGTTATGGGTAGGGTAGTGTTGGAAATGGGGGGGGGGGGGGGGGGGAGGCAGCCACAAGAATATGTTATACTTTTTCAGTCCATGATGTTAAATCTTACAAATGGATCTACGACAAGTCGGTCAAAAAATTATGGATAATTTAGTCTCACAAAAAAAAAACTCGCTAAATTAGGGCATTTAATTAAATATAGTTTAATAAAATATACTACAAAATCTATAGTTTTAGTTTGTTATCGCTTGCACCCTTGCCTTAGTGCATTCAGAACTGTTGGGGGCGGGCGGACGATTCACGTGGAAATGATAACATCCTACAGCCACCCCAATCAAAACTTCCGGAAACTCACTGCTAGAAAACATAAAGAGTGAAACTCTGGATGTGCACTTACTGTAGGTAGCGCCAAAATGTCCATACATCAATACATAAGATTAAGAAAACATAACTTCGGTTATACAGTCATATTGTTATCCTTTTTTTAACAGGCATTTTAATTAACTTTTTTATAACTTGCGATAAATTGTAACAGTTTGTCTTGTTTTGTTGGGACTGAATTGTCTGGAACCGAGTTTTCAGGACCGAGTTATCGGGGACCTACTTTTCGCGGGACCGAATTGTCTGGTACCCATCCAAATAAGTCATCATATTTTGAAGATTCCGAGCTTGTGTGTGGGGGGGTGGAGGCAAACCTGACAGGGGGCGTCAAATTCCGCCCCCCCCCCCCCCCCCCCGATTTGCTGACGTAGGCCCGACTCTGGTCGCACTGATTACGCTGTTTTAGCTGAGCTATGTATCTTCATGCTAAAATCGACCACCAGCTAACAAAAATGCAATAAAAAAAAGCAGAAAAAAAAACACAAAATTAAAATACAGGACGAAAAATGAAGAAAACCTATGCCAATGATTGCCCACACTGAATAGGTGAATGAAGCGACAAACTTCAGTTAAATAAATACGGATGCAAACTTACTTACGTTGCCTTGTGGACTTAAATGTCTGACTGCCTGAGCGGGGTATTGGACTCAGCACCTTTGAAACCAAATGCCGAGGTCCTATCACTGAGCCATACTGACACGACCAAAAGGAAACGTCCATAGGCAGTATTTAATATCCACACATATATTAACGTATACTTTTCCAGAAGCCACTGGAGGGACGCTTGCTTGCGCGCCACACACCCGTGAAATCGGAAAAAAAATACACAATAATAAAGCGTGAAATCGGTGATTAAACAGGAAAAAAAGCCAAATGGGATCGAAAAGGGTTAAATAAATACGGATGCAAACCTATTGACATTGTATTTTGGACTTAAATGTCGGGCTGCCTGAGAGGGGAACCCACAACCGATGTAACGTAATGCTGAGGTCCTACTGCTGGCATCTGGTTTCAAAGCTCACGGGTTTAATTCCCCACTTAAGCAGTCTCACATTTAAATCCAAAAGGCAACGTAAATAGGGTTGAATCCGTATTTATTTAACCCTTATGGAGCCCATTTGGCTTTCCAACCTGTTTAAACTTCATTTGAGCACATTACAGTAAATGCCATTCATGCCATGAGTCCACTCCAGCACGTTGGCCTTCGGAAAGAAGGACTGATCAAAGACATCTTTGTTACACTGAGCGCGGTTCACTTTTTTTTAAGTGATCCTCATGCCTAAATATTCAGGTGCATGTAAGACAGTGTTTCCACTGGTTTCTTGTAAAAGAGGTCAAACCAGTAGATATGTCATCGGACAGCTAGAGGCTCTCACGCCAAAGATATCATCATTGTAGTAATGCATGATCCTCAAGCCTAAATATTCAGGCGCATTCCAGATGGTGTATCCACTGGTTTCTTGTAAAAGAGGCCATGCCAGTCATTACGTCTTCGGATGTCTAGAGGCTATGAAACCAGAGAGATCATCATTTCAGTAACGCAGAATTTCGTTCTAAAACCACCCAAAATTCCTGCACCTTGTCGTTGAACATTTGCAAGGCCTGCAATGAGGTACGCGGCAGATGAGTCCCCCACCGGAACATTAAGTTCAAAAGTATAATTTTAGTAAACGTAGTAATTGGGAAGTTGGTGACTAACGAAGATAGTGTCACCAAACCTAACATCTACTTACACCATTTATAAACAGTTTGATATTATCCACTTCATGCTTTTTATTTTTCCATGTTTCGCGTATTTGGTAGTAACCTCCACCAAATATGAAACTTTCACAAATTGTTACCATTGGAAATAAAATCGATTGATTGAAGGAATAATACATTACAACTTCAGAAGGGTCATTGCAATAGTACGTAATCCTATCTACACATTGATAGATACATAATCCACTGGCGATCAGAAGCACTGTACACTTTGATAGTTTCACCCAAGAGACTGAGCAGTTCTTTGTGGTGAGCGTTTTTTCTGGCTGACCATCTGGCGCACAGGTCTGCATTAATGGCATAGTAATGTGCTTATTTCTGCTCTGATTCTGCATCAAATATTTATGGAAATGGCTCTTAATTTTGGATCCAAAACTAAGTCCGATTTCTACCATTTGTAATCCACTTAAACCAAAGAATAAGCCTAAAGCACTCCCAAGGTCGGAGCAAAGAGCAAAAAAACCATAACTTGTGTTCTCTTCGATAATCAGTTTTTTACGCTCCAAAGCCTCAATATCGACATAAATAAATACATTATCATAATAATGTCTTTTTCTAACGGGACTGTTTCTTCTCCTGTATAAAATATGTTTACAAGGTTTAAAACAAAGACATTCTTCCAAGCTGTAAGTGTTCAAGAAACTGTGAGTCGCATTTACTGTCTCAAAAAATTCCTTCAGTGTTTTGCATTCAGCCACAAATTCGTTGTACTGCATGAATGGCAACCTGTAAATAAAACGTCCATGATTTGTTACATTGTTCATGCTTGAATAACGTGGTCTACACACAAACGCAGTAACTTACCTGCAAGGTTGAGCTACTGTGTTCATGACGAACGTTTCAATACAGTTTGCGATACACCGGCCGTAATTGTTTACACTGCTGCAGGGTTTTGGGTACATAAGCTTGGGAAAAAATTAAGTTTGAACAAATTAGTGGATCGAAAGGTTACCCACACCATCATCGGTTAAAATCTTCGCTCTATTTTGAAAATTTTATCATTGCATAAATAAACAAAAATCAAGACAATTGCGCATTGATTGGCATCAGGCTTGGGTAATTCAAAAAAAGCAATTGTAATTTGGTGGTGTTAATTACAATTCTGCTACAACTTTAGTTGTAATTAGCAAAAAATGAGCTAGATAATTATAAGTTTGAAAATTATATATTTTTCAAAGTTGAACTCCCACTAACGCTCTTCATTACCGATAGGGGAAGACAATTCTGGAAAATTATATATAGGTTGAAAAATTAGTCGTATCAGGAGTGGCATGAACGAATAGTCTCCAACACAATTCTACCCTGTGTACCACCATTCATACTGAGTCATAACCCAATGCAGCCACTTGTCGAACTTGTGAACATTTTTACTTATGCGGAAAACCTATGTTAAAAATGACGCTGTGTACACTTTTACCTAATGAATATAGTATGTGAAAAATATCCCTTGTGTTGCGTATGGTCCATGCATGTGTGAACAACAATGCATAAGACTCAGGTAAAGGTGTCAGTAATGAAAATTAAGCCGTAATACACCTGAAAACTTATCTTCGTTCATTTCCACCTAAAAGTAAATTAAGAAGTGTCTTCGGTACGCCATCCAGTGCCATCATGTAGCCCTCTGTCTTTCTTCCTCATCCCCTTTCAGCTCTAGTCGAATGAAAGCTCCATTCACCATATTGCTTAATTGAATAAATAATACTTGCGACCAAGAGCCTTGGAGAAAATAGCACTTAATGGGAACCACTAATTCACTAACGACTAATTCGAGAAAAGAGAGACAGAACTTCCCTTATTCAATCGACGCTATGTACAGGGTTGGCTAAAGAACCAAACTATTCATAGACAGTCAGACCTTCCATGGTTAGTGAAACTAGATGCAAATAAAAGCATTACCTAAGTGAATAATGAAAATACGGCAGAGAATTTACACCATCTGCGAGAACGTGTCTCTTGGCGTCAAAATAGGGAAGTCCTACTTTTTTTTTGTAAAAGAGTGAAAATTTCATGTTAGAGACTTCTAATCAACGTTTGTTCGCATGAAAAAGTCTCATGAGGACGCAAACAGGCTAAATAATCATCATACGTCACAACATCTTTCAGTACATTTTCTTGAATTCCCTTTTCAGCTTTTTTTACAGACCCTCCACATTCAACATTGACAGGGATCCAAATGATACTGCTTCATGCTAATGGTTCTAAAGTGCTCGAAGCAATTGCCCAGCAAAGCAACATCTACTAAAACGTAGAGATCGTGATAAGAACCCAAACGCAGCTCAATTAGTAACATTCCAAACAGTACGGGCAAACTAATATTCCTCGTCTGTAATGTGGCTGTTGCTTAAACTCGAATAAAAAACCTCTTTGGGTGGAAACTGAGTTTCCTCAAACTTACTAAAATCAGTTACATACTCGTACATGTACACACCTTCCCTTTTCAATAAATAATGTGTGGTAGGAAACACGTGTTCTAAAATCGGGAATTTGGTTATAGTCTCAACCAAATTACCCAGAGATGATGACAAAAATAGAGTCCATAAACGTAAAGGGACCAACATTGATACCCATGAAACGCTTGGGGGTTTTTTGGTATGACAGATATTTTCTATCATGAAATACTTTAATTCCCTGACGATGTGCTTCAGAATTTTTCAAATTATGCAGTACAATTGGAAACTCAACTTTAAACTAAAAAGTAAGATTGCAACTGTTGTGCTCAGCCCCTCGGCAACGACCAGTAAGGTAACAATGGCCTCTTACTTTGCAGTCAAAGGAATTTTTCCAAACGATTTATCGCAAATGTGACAATGATTCGCTGCATTAAAATTACCATAATCCCCATCACTGAGATTGGCAAAAATCGAGAATTAATGTAATGACTAACGTCATATTCGAGTTTAATTGACTTGAAAAACTTACCCACACAATCCTCACCTCGGCATACACGTTTTAAATAAACTTCACCACTAGGATCAATGACAATATATGCAAATCCTAAAGGAATGTGACATTACGTGTTAAGGGTAAACAAACAA
>JAHWFP010027690.1:0-76233 GCA_023313725.1 Lithobius niger
ACACCAGGAGATGGTTCTTTCTCCTCAACTTTCTCTACAACCGGTGAAGGTTCTTTTTCCTCAATTTTTTCTACAACAGGAGAAGGTTCCTTGGCCTCAACTTGCTCTACAACAGGAGATGGTTCTTTCTCCTCAACTTTCTCTACAACCGGTAATGGTTCTTTTTCCTCAATTTCCTCTACAACAGGAGATGATTCCTTCTCCTCAACTTGCTCTACAACAGGAGTTGGTTCCTTCTCTTCAACTTCCTCTACAACAGGAGATCTTTCTTTGTCCTCTTTTTTCACAAACACAGGAGCAGATTCCTTCTCCTTAATTACTTTTATGATGGGCAAGGGTTCTTTAATTTCATCTATTTGCGAACTTTCGACTATTTTCCTAGAAATAATACGTTCAGATTTTAGTAGTGTTGTAATTTCAGCCACTTCTTTCACATCATATCTTGTTGTCAGTACAGTTTCTGTATATGTTCCACGAACTGATTCCTCTTCCTGTAGCGATGCTGCTATTTCTGTAATTTCTTCGATTTCCTCTACAACAGGAGCCGATTCCTTCTCAACAACTGGTGAGGGTTCTTTCGCCTCTACTTTATCCGTAACTGGTGACGGTTCCTTCTCCTCAACTAGCTCTACAACCGTTGATGGTTCTTTTTCCTCAACTTTCTCTACAACAGGAGATGGTTCCTTTTCCACTTGCTCTACAACAGGAGATGGTTCTTTCGCCTCAACTTGCTCTACAACAGGAGATGTTTCTTTCTCCTCAACTTTCTCTACAACCGGTGAAGGTTCTTTTTCCTCAATATCCTCTACAACAGGAGAAGGTTCCTTCGCCTCAACTTTCTCTACAACCGGTGAAGGTTCTTTTTCCTCAATTTCCTCTACAACAGGAGAAGGTTCCTTCGTCTCAACTTGCTCTACAACTGGAGATAGTTCTTTCTCCTCAACTTTCTCTACAACCGGTGAAGGTTCCTTTTCCTCAATTTCCTCTACAACAGGAGAAGGTTCCTTTGCCTCAACTTGCTCTACAACAGGAAATGGTTCTTTCTCCTCAACTTTCTCTACAACCGGTGAAGGTTCTTTTTCCTCAATTCTTTCTACAACAGGAGAAGGCTCCTTCGCCTCAACTTGCTCTACAACAGGAGATGGTTCTTTCTCCTCAACTTTCTCTACAACCGGTGATGATTCTTTTTCCTCAATTTCCTCGACAACAAGAGATGATTCCTTTTCTTCAACTTGCTCTACACCAGGAGATGGTTCTTTCTCCTCAACTTTCTCTAACACTGGTGAAGGTTCTTTTTCCTCAATTTCCTCTACAACAGGAGAAGGTTCCTTTTCTCCAACTTGCTCTACAACAGGAGATGGTTCTTTCTCCTCAACTTTCTCTACAACCGGTGATGTTTCTTTTTCCTCTATTTCCTCGACAACAAGTGATGATTCCTTTTCTTCAACTTGCTCTACACCAGGAGATGGTTCTTTCTCCTCAACTTTCTCTATAACCGGTGAAGGTTCTTCTTCCTCAATTTTTTCTACAACAGGAGAAGGTTCCTTCGCCTCAACTTGCTCTACAACAGGAGATAGTTCTTTCTCCTCAACTTTCTCTACAACCGGTGATGGTTCTTTTTCCTCAATTTCCTCGACAACAGGAGATGATTCCTTTTCTTCAACTTGCTCTACACCAGGAGATGGTTCTTTCTCCTCAACTTTCTCTACAATCGGTGTTGGTTCTTTTTCCTCAATTTCCTCGACAACAGGAGATGCTTCCTTTTCTTCAACTTGCTCTACAACAGGAGATGATTCTTTCTCCTTAACTTCCTCTAACACTGGTGAGGGTTCTTTTTCCTCAATTTCCTCTACAACATGAGAAGGTTCCTTTTCTCCAACTTGCTCTACAACAGGAGATGGTTCTTTCTCCTCAGCTTTCTCTACAACCGGTGATGGTTCCTTCTCTTCAACTTCCTCTACAACAGGAGATCTTTCTTTGTCCTCTATTTCCACAAACACAGGAGCGGATTCCTTCTCCTTAACTACTTTTATGATGGGTGAGGGTTCTTTAATTTCATCTATTTGTGAACTTTCCAGTATTTTCCTAGAAATAATACGTTCAGATTTTAGTAGTGTTGTAATTTCAGCCACTTCTTTCACATCATATCTCGTTGTCAGTACAGTTTCTGTATATGTTCCACGAACTGATTCCTCCTCCTGTAGCGATGCTGCTATTTCTGTAATTTCTTTGATTTCCTCTACAACAGGAGCCGATTCCTTCTCAATTTCCTCAACAACTGGTGAGGGTTCTTTCGCCTCTACTTTATCCGTAACTGGTGACGGTTCCTTCTCCTCAACTAGCTCTACAACCGTTGATGGTTCTTTTTCTTCAATTTCCTCAACAACAGGAGATGGTTCCTTCTCTTCAACTTCCTCTACTACTGGTGAGGGTACTTTCTCTGCAACTTTCTCAACAATTGGCTTTTCCATTACTTCCTCTACAATTGGTGAAGGTTCTTTTTCCTCAACTTGCTCTACAACAGGAGATGGTTCCTTCTCCACTTGCTCTACAACAGGAGATGGTTCTTTCTCCTCAATTTCCTCTACAACCGGAGACGGTGCTTTTTCTTCTATTTCCTCTACAACAAGAGAAGGTCCCTTCGTCTCAACTTGCTCTACAACAGGAGATGGTTCTTTCTCCTCAAATTTCTCTACAACCGGTGAAGGTTCTTTTTCCTCAATTTCCTCTACAACAGGAGAAGGTTCCATCGCCTCAACTTGCTCTACAACAGGAGATGTTTCTCTCTCCTCAACTTTCTCTACAACCGGTGAAGGTTCTTTTTCCTCAATTTCCTCTACAACAGGAGAAGGTTTCTTCGTCTCAATTTGCTCTACAACAGGAGATGGTTCTTTCTCCTCAAATTTCTCTACAACCGGTGAAGGTTCTTTTTCCTCAATTCTTTCTACAACAGGAGAAGGCTCCTTCGCCTCAACTTGCTCTACAACAGGAGATGGTTCTCTCTCCTCAACTTTCTCTACAACCGGTGATGGTTCTTTTTCTTCAATTTCCTCGACAACAGGAGATGGTTCCTTTTCTTCAACTTGCTCTACAACAGGAGATGGTTCTTTTTCCTTAACTTCCTCTAACACTGGTGAAGGTTCTTTTTCCTCAATTTCCTCTACAACAGGAGAAGGTTCCTTTTCTCTAACTTGCTCTACAACAGAAGATGGTTCTTTCTCCTCAACTTTCTCTACAACCGGTAATGGTTCTTTTTCCTCAATTTCCTCTACAACAGGAGATGGTTCCTTCTCCTCAACTTGCTCTACAACAGAAGTTGGTTCCTTCTCTTCAACTTCCTCTACAACAGGAGATCTTTCTTTGTCCTCTATTTCCACGAACACAGGAGCGGATTCCTTCTCCTTAACTTTTTTTATGATGGGCGAGGGTTCTTTAATTTTATCTA
The DNA here is from genome assembly GCA_023313725.1 of Lithobius niger. Taxonomy (NCBI): domain Eukaryota; kingdom Metazoa; phylum Arthropoda; class Chilopoda; order Lithobiomorpha; family Lithobiidae; genus Lithobius; species Lithobius niger. Next base: position 3,446 of record JAHWFP010027690.1, read on the forward strand.
TTTGTGAACTTTCGACTATTTTCCTAGATATAATACGTTCAGATTTTAGTAGTGTTGTAATTTCAGCCACTTCTTTCACATCATATCTCGTTGTCAGTACAGTTTCTGTATATGTTCCACGAACTGATTCCACCTCCTGTAGCGATGCTGCTATTTCTGTAATTTCTCCGATTTCCTCTACAACAGGAGCCGATTCCTTCTCAATTTTCTCAACAACTGGTGAGGGTTCTTTCGCCTCTACTTTATCCGTAACTGGTGACAGTTCCTTCTCCTCAACTAGCTCTACAACCGTTGATAGTTCTTTTTCTTCAATTTCCTCTACAACAGGAGATGGTTCCTTCTCTTCAACTTCCTCTACCACTGGTGAGGGTACTTTCTCTGCAACTTTCTCAACAATTGGCTTTTCCATTACTTCCTCTACAACCGGTGATGGTTCTTTTTCCTCAACTTGCTCTACAACAGGAGATGGTTCCTTCTCCACTTGCTCTACAACAGAAGATGGTTCTTTCTCCTCAATTTCCTCTACAACCGGAGACGGTACTTTTTCTTCTATTTCCTCTACAACAGGAGAAGGTTGCTTCACTTCAACTTGCTCTACAACCGGTGAAGGTTCTTTTTCCTCAATTTCCTCTACAACAGGAGAAGGTTCCTTCGCCTCAACTTGCTCTATAACCGGAGATGTTTCTTTCTCCTCAACTTTCTCTACAACCGGTGAAGGTTCTTTTTCCTCAATTTTTTCTACAACAGGAGAAGGTTCCTTCGTCTCAACTTGCTCTACAACAGGAGATGGTTCTTTCTCCTGAACTCTCTCTACAACCGGTGATGGTTCTTTTTCCTCAATTTTCTCGACAACAGGAGATGATTCCTTTTCTTCAACTTGCTCTACAACAGGAGATGGTTCTTTCTCCTTAACTTCCTCTAACACTTGTGAAGGTTCTTTTTCCTCAATTTCCTCTACAACAGGAGAAGGTTCCTTTTCTCCAACTTGCTCTACAACAGGAGATGGTTCTTTCTCCTCAACTTTCTCTACAACCGGTGATTGTTCTTTTTCCTCAATTTCCTCGACAACAGGAGATGGTTCCTTTTCTTCAACTTGCTCTACAACAGGAGATGGTTCTTTCTTCTTAACTTCCTCTAACACTGGTGAAGGTTCTTTTTCCTCAATTTCCTCTACAACAGGAGAAGGTTCCTTTTCTCCAATTTGCTCTACAACAGGAGATGGTTCTTTCTTCTTAACTTCCTCTAACACTGGTGAAGGTTCTTTTTCCTCAATTTCCTCTACAACAGGAGATGGTTCCTTCTCCTCAACTTGCTCTACAACAGAAGTTGGTTCCTTCTCTTCAAATTCCTCTACAACAGGAGATCTTTCTTTGTCCTCTATTTCCACGAACACAGGAGCGGATTCCTTCTCCTTAACTTCTTTTATGATGGGCGAGGGTTCTTTAATTTCATCTATTTGTGAACTTTCGACTATTTTCCTAGAAATAATACGTTCAGATTTTAGTAGTGTTGTAATTTCAGCCACTTCTTTCACATCATATCTCGTTGTCAGTACAGTTTCTGTATATGTTCCACGAACTGATTCCTCCTCCTGTAGCGATGCTACTATTTCTGTAATTTCTTCGATTTCCTCTACAACAGGAGCCGATTCCTTCTCAATCTCCTCAACAACTGGTGAGGGTTCTTTCGCCTCTACTTTATCCGTAACTGGTGACGGTTCCTTCACCTCAACTAGCTCTACAATCGTTGATGGTTCTTTTTCTTCAATTTCCTCTACAACAGGAGATGGTTCCTTCTCTTCAACTTCCTCTACCACTGGTGAAGGTACTTTCTCTGCAACTTTCTCAACAATTGGCTTTTCCATTACTTCCTCTACAACCGGTGATGGTTCCTTCTCCACTTGCTCTACAACAGGAGATGTTTCTTTCTCCTCAATATCCTCTACAACCGGAGACGGTGCTTTTTCTTCTATTTCCTCTACAACAGGAGAAGGTTGCTTCACTTCAACTTGCTCTACAACCGGTGAAGGTTCTTTTTCCTCAATTTCCGCTACAACAGGAGAAGGTTCCTTCGCTTCAACTTGCTCTACAACAGGAGATGTTTCTTTCTCCTCAACTTTCTCTACAACCGGTGAAGGTTCTTTTTCCTCAATTTCCTCTACAACAGGAGAAGGCTCCTTAGCCTCAACTTGCTCTACAACAAGAGATGGTTCTTTCTCCTCAACTTTCTCTACAACCGGTGATGGTTCTTTTTCCTCAATTTCCTCGACAACAGGAGATGATTCCTTTTCTTCAACTTGCTCTACACCAGGAGATGGTTCTTTCTCCTCAACTTTGTCTACAACCGGTGATGGTTCTTTTTCCTCAATTTCCTCGACAACAGGAGATGGTTCCTTTTCTTCAACTTGCTCTACAACAGGAGATGGTTCTTTCTCCTTAACTTCCTCTAACACTGGTGAAGGTTCTTTTTCCTCAATTTCCTCTACAACAGGAGAAGGTTCCTTTTCTCCAACTTGCTGTACAACAGGAGATGGTTCTTTCTCCTTAACTTTCTCTACAACCGGTGAAGGTTCTTTTTCTTCAATTTCCACTCTAACAGGAGATGGTTCCTTTTCCTCAACTTGCTCTACAACAGAAGTTGGTTCCTTCTCTTCAACTTCCTCTACAACTGGAGATCTTTCTTTGTCCTCTATTTCCACAAACACAGGAGCGGATTCCTTCTCCTTAACTTCTTTTATGATGGGCGAGGGTTCTTTTATTTCATCTATTTGTGAACTTTCGACTATTTTCCTAGAAATAATACGTTCAGATTTTAGTAGTGTTGTAATTTCATCCACTTCTTTCACATCATATCTCGTTGTCAGTACAGTTTCTGTATATGTTCCACGAACTAATTCCTCTTCTTGTAGCGATGCTGCTATTTCTGTAATTTTTTCGATTTCCTCTACAACAGGAGCCGATTCCTTCTCAATTTCCTCAAAAACTGGTGAGGGTTCTTTCGCCTCTACTTTATCCGTAACTGGTGACGGTTCCTTCTCCTCAACTAGCTCTACAACCGTTGATGGTTCTTTTCCTTCAATTTCCTCTACAACAGGAGATGGTTCCTTCTCCACTTGCTTTACAACAGGAGATGGTTCTTTCTCCTCAATTTCCTCTACAACCGGAGACGGTGCTTTTTCTTCTATTTCCTCGACAACAGGAGATGATTCCTTTTCTTCAACTTGCTTTACAACAGGAGATGGTTCTTTCTTATTAACTTCCTCTAACACCGGTGAAGGTTCTTTTTCCTCAATTTCTTCAACAACAGGAGATGGTTCTTTCTCCTCAACTTCCTCTACAACCGGTGATGGTTTTTTCCCCTCAGTATCCTCTACAACAGGAGTTGGTTCCTTCTCGTCAACTTGCTCTACAAAAGGTGATGGTTTCTTCCCCTCAACTTCAGCTACAACTGGTGAGCGTGCTTTCTCTGTAACTTTTTCAATAACCGTCTCTTCCTTTATTTCCTCTACAACCGGAGACGGTAATTTTTCTTCTATTTCCTCTACAACAGGAGATGGTTCTTTCTTCTCAACTTTCTCTACAACCGGTGATGGTTCTTTTTCCTCAATTTCCTCTACAACAGGAGATGGTTCCTTCTCAACTTGCTCTACAACAGGAGATGATACCTTCTCCTCAATTTCCTCTACAACCGGAGACGGTGCTTTTTCTTCTATTTTCTCTACAACAGGAGAAGGTTCCTTCGCCTCAACTTGCTCTACTACAGGAGATGTTTCTTTCTTTTTAACTTTCTCTACAACCGGTGAAGGTTCTTTTTTCTTAATTTCCTCTACAACAGGCGATGGTTCTTTCTCCTCAACTTTCTCTACAACCGGTGAAGGTTCTTTTTCCTCAATTTCCTCTACAACAGGAGAAGGTTCCTTCGCCTCAACTTGCTCTACAGCAGGAGATGGCCCTTTCTCCACAACTTTCTCTACAACCTGTGATAGTTCTTTTTCCTCAATTTCCTCGACAACAGGAGATGGTTCCTTTTCTTCAATTTCCTCTACAACAGGAGATGATTCCTTCTCCTCAATTTCCTCTACAACAGGAGATGGTGCCTTCTCTGCAACCTCCTCTACAACAGGAGATCTTTCTTTGTCCTCTATTTCTTCAACAACAGGAGCCGATTTCTTCTCCTTAACTTCTTCTAAGACTGGCGAGGGTTCTTTAATTTTATCTATTTGTAAACTTTCGACTATTTTCCTAGAAATAGTACGTTCAGATTGTAGAAGTGTTGTAATTTCAGCCACTTCTTTCACATCATATCTCGTTGTCAGTACGGTTTTTGTGTATGCTCTACGAACTGATTCTTCTTCCTGCAGCGATGCTGTTGTTTCTGTAATTTCTTTGGTTTCCTCTACAATTGGTGAGGGTTCTTTCGCTGCAACTTTCAAGCGTTTTGCCTCTGCAACTTTGTCAACCACCCACATTTCCATTATTTCAACAATCGGAGATGGTTCTTTTTCCTCTATGCCCTCTACAACAGGAGACAGTTCCTTCTTGTCAACTTCATCTACAACAGGTGAGGGTTCTTTCTTTGCAACTTTCTCCATAACCGTCTTTTCCTTTACTTCTTCTACAACTGGTGATGGTTCTTTTTCCTGAATTTCCTCTACAACAGGAGATGGTTCCATCTCCTCATCTTGCTCAACAACAAGAGATGGTCCCTTCTCCTCAACTTCCTCTACAACAGGAGAAGGTTCTTTTCCTTCAATTTCCTGTACAACAAGAGATGGTCCCTTCTCCTCAACTTCCTCTACAACCGGTGAAGGTTCTTTTTCCTTAGTTTCCTCTACAACAGGATATGGTTCCTTCTCCTCTACTTCCTCTACCACTTGTGAGGGTACTTTCTCTGCAACTTTCTCAAGAATTGGCTTTTCCATTACTTCCTCTACAACCGGTGATGGTTCTTTTTCCTCAATTTCCTCTACAACAGGAGATGGTTCCTTCTCCTCAACTTGCTCTACAACAGGAGATGGTTCCTTCGCCTCAATTTCCTCTTCAACCGGAAAAGGTGCTTTTTCTTCAATTTTCTCTACAACAGGAGACGGTTCCTTCTCTTTAACTTTCGAGGGTTCTTCCTCTGCAACTTGCTCAACAACCAGCTTTTCTTTCACATCTTCAACAACCGGAGATGGTTCTTTTTCTTCAATTTCCTCTACAGCTGGAGACGGTACCTTCTCAACTTGTTCTACAACAGGAGATGGTTCCTTCTCCTCAACTTCTACAGCTGGTGAGGGTACTTTCTCTGCAACTTTCTCAATAATCGGCTTTTCCTTTACTTTCTCAACCAACGGAGATGGTTCTTTTTCCTTAATTTCTTTTTCAACAGGAGACGGTTCCTTGTCCTCAACTTCCTCTACAAGTGGTGAGGGTTCTTTCACTGCAAATTTTTCCAAAACTGGTGATGATTCCTTTTCAATAATTTCTTCTTCAATATGTGATGTTGCTTTTTCCTTTACTTCCTCCACAACTAGAGATGGTTCTTTTTCCTCTATTTCCACTTCAACAGGAGACAGTCCCTTCTTTTCAACTTCCTTTACAACTGGTGAGGGTTCTTTCACTGCAACTTTCTCAATAACCGTTTTTTCCTTTACTTCATCTATTACCGGAGAGGGTTCTTTTTCCTCTACAACAGCAGACGGTACCTTCACCTCAATTTTCTCTACAACTGGTGAGGGTTCTTTTGCCTGTACTTTCTCCGTAATTGATGATGGTGCCTTTTCAATTACTTCTTCTACAATAGGTGATGTTTCCTTTTTCTTTACTTCCTCCACAACTGGAGATGGTTCTTTTTCCTCTAATTCCTCTCCAACAGGAGACGTTTCCTTTTCCTCGACTTCCTCTACAACTGGTGAGGGTTTTTTTACTGCAACTTTCTCAATAACCATCTTTTCCTCTATTTTGTCTACAACAGGAGACAGTTCCGTCTCCTCAACTTCTTCTACAATAGGTGATGGTTCCTTTTCCTCTTCTTCTTTCACAACTAGAGATGTTACAATTGTTGTTCCTTCAGCCACTTCTTTCACATCATATTTCGTTGTCACTACAGTTTTTGTGTCAATTCCACGAACTGGTTCCTCTTTCAGTAGTGATGCTGCTACTTCTGCAATAATTTCTTCTATAATAGGTGATGGTTCCTTTTCCTTCACTTCCTCTACAACTGGAGATGGTTTTTTTCCCTTGATTTCCACTACAACCGGAGATGGTCCCTTCTCGTCAACTTCCTCCACAATAGGTGTTGGTACGTCAAGTTCTTCTACTACTGGTGAGTGATCTTTGTCCTCCACTTTCTCCTTAACTGACGCAACCTGTGAGGATGTTTCCACACTAGGTGACTGTTCTTTCTCTGTAACTTTCTCTACAACAGGTGATGTTACCTTCTCTTCAATTTCTTCTACAACTGGTGATGGTTGTATTCCTTCCACTTCATCTACATGTGGAGGTTGAGATACTTCGTCAGAAATAGTACGTTCTGATTTCAGAAGTGTCGTTACAGTAACCACTTCTTTTAGATCATGCTGCCTTGTCACAACAGCTGATTTCTTCTGTTTCTCTACAGCACGTAAAGGTTCTTCCTGTTTTTCACGAGAGTAAGGTATAGATATTGATTCTTCGATTACATCCTCTTCAATGGGCATACATTCTTTTTCTGTAGTATCCAGCATTTCTTCAGACACTATTAAGGATTTTTTCTGTATTAAAGTTGCTTTTGTTACTTTTGCCATTGTTTTTTCTTCATGCGATAAGGTTTGTGAGGTAATTTGTACACTAGTTTCTTGTCTAAAATCTTTGTCATCTTTTTTCAGCAGGGTTTCGCCCCGTGATGCAGAAGGCAGCTGAATTTCTAGAGGTGGTTTAGTTACGTCCGAGCGGTCAACCTGTACCCCATCTGCTTGTTTTTCTGTTTCACATATAAGTTTATCTGGTCGTTCATGTATGGGAATTGTATCTAAACTTATTTTATCTAGTTGTATATCGTGAGGCCTACGCATTTCTACAGTTAAATCTAGCTTATCTACATGCTTTGTCAGGGCAGGGGTTGATGGGAGTGTCATTTCAGGGCTAGTGGGCAAAGGCACAGTTTCAGTTTCAACTACAACCTCTTTCACCCTCTCCGTCGATAGTTTTACAAACTCTTCTTCAGCTTTTGTCGCTTCTCTTTCTTGTTCGACGATTTCAACTTTGGCAGTTTTAATAATGGCTGCCTTGCTTTCTGTCATGCGTCCTACATCTACTGAGATCTTTTTTTCATGTATGTCTGCTGCAGTAACCACACTGGTAACACTAACTTCTTTCTTTTTTAGTGTTTTTCTTTCAACTTCTTCTTCCCTAACTTCTCTCCTTTGTATAACATGTTTAGTTTTAGAAAGTTCTCGAGTTGTAGTAAAGCTTTCTGTGGTAGTTTTCACCTCTAATTGTGTTTCTACAGATTCTAAAGAAGGCACTAAGTTTATTTCTTCTGATAAATCGGGTGGTTCTAACTCGTATGTCTCAGATCTTTGGCTTATTTTCTCCTTGTCAACTTCACGTAGACGTTTATGAGGTATATCTTCTATTGGCACTTGTTTATCTATTGAAACAAAAAGGACAGCTTTCCTACTCTCGGTTGATATAGTTTTCTCTGTGGCTTCAATTTGATCTTTTTCAGTTATTTGTGTCATTTGTTGTGTTAATTCTACATCTTCACTTAGTAGTGCACTATCATCATCGATTATTATCTGTTCTTCAATGATCTTTACAACATCTTCTTTTGATATGAGTGGTTGTTCTTCTATAATGGTCTCAATCTCCTTCCATTCAGTTGGTATTGGTTTTTCTTCATCAGATTTTTCTACTTCAGTTGTGTCCACAATTTCTTCCTTTGTCGTGTCCTTTATGATACTTGGGGCTTGGTAAACTCGTTCTGCATCCAGGTCTTTCTCCTCCTCTAATTCCATTTTTACTTTTTCCTCATCAGCAAGAACTTGAGCTGCTCTTTGTAGAGTGACTGGGGTTCTCCTCTCTTCAATCCGACTTATCCTAGATGTCACGACGTGGGGCTCTAAAGTATCAAGGTTAATAGGGCTGAGTGCAACGGTCATTGTTTCTATGACGATGGGACTTACAGCTGTATCAACAGTCTCTGCACTCGTTTCCATTGGACTCAATCCAATGGTAGCAACTTCTGTCTGAATTGGGCTGATAGCAGTGTCTGTAAATTCTGGCGATTCGGTTTCCATGCCAGTATCTGACATATAACGACTAATTGGGCTGCTAGCTGTGTCCATTCGTGTTGAGCCTACACCTGTATCTGCAGTGTCACTGTAAAGCAAGCTTTCAGATGTTGGTGTCTCTCCACTTGGGGTAATGAGCGTTTCCCCCGCAAATTCAACTTGCTTCACCAATATTTCCCGAAAATCTAACGGGCTCATGACTTCTTCAATTGGGCTTGGTGTAATTTCAGCTTGTGACTTGGTGTCATCAAGGGGTGATTCTAAATCTTGAACTTTACTTGAGATAGGTAGTGATGGTGCAGGGCTTATTACTACTTCTTCCCTCTCTGGGCTTACAATTGATGCTCCTACATCAACTACTGTAGGTGCGCGCATTACTTCTGTACGAATGTGATCCACAGGATGTCCAGTAGTAATAGTGATGTGTGATTCTGTGGAAATAGAAATTTCAAGCATCTGTGGGACTTCGTGGGGGCTATACAGCATAAGACGGCTCTCTGTTGTGGCACTGGCATCTTTCGTATGCACCTCTTTGTGACCAATTAGCAATTCCATGGCAGGTGTGCGGCCAGCATTCAGCCCAGTATCACGACTGGTTGGTCGCTCTCTGGTAGGACCCAAAACACGAAATGTGTCTGGACGTTCGCGAGGTGCTTTCATAGGACTAATACCCTTTTCTGCGGTGGAGCCAGTGACAGACTGTATATCGCTTGATGTTCGACTGGTGGCTGGCTTGGCTTGTAGTCTACTGCTCTCTTCTGTCTTTAAAGGCATTTCAGTAGGACGAATCACTGGAGTTCTGTGTCTGACACTCTCTACCGGCTTTTCAGGCACATCTTTTGGCACTTTATGTTCTACTTCTTTAGTTGTAGTAACTACTGTTTCAGTGGACGGCTTCAATGCAGCATCAACAATGCTGCAAATGTCTTTAAGTTCCTTAACTTTTGCTTCTTGTTCTGGAAGCACTTCTTCTGTTGGCGTGACTCTACGTTCCCAGCGAATAGCCTTGGTGACGATCGTCGTTTGGATTTCTTCTTGAACCAGCCCAACATCATCAGGTTCTTCAGGGACTTCTTTAATTGTTTCAGGTGTGATGCTGCGAGGGAGTGGTAGTCCTGCCTTTTCATCCGCAGTAACTGAGGGCTGTTGAGTAGGTGACCCATCTTGCGGTTTTAGGACTTCACTTTCAGAGGGGACAGAGGTTGTAGTGACTGGCCTTGCCTCCTCTGCTTTCAGATCAACTGTAAGTTGGTTCATACCAAAGGGACAAAAGATTAGGTCCTGCCCTGACCATAAACTGGGATGTAATTTGCCACCAATGGACTCACACTTCTCAGACAGAACAAGGTCAGGTGTGAAAGTAATGATGTATGCGATGATAAGGAGTGAGGAGGGTGGGTGGGTGGTGAGGGAATGTGGCGTGGATTATAATCACAACTAAAATCTGCATGGGGAGGAAAGGGGGCACTGATACAGCCGAATGCATGTGATAATCAGCAACAACTATGCTATACCTACTCAAGCCAAACGACAGTTGAAGAACAATGCAAGAACGTAATCGTCTATTCAAAAATCATCAAATCTGTGAAAAAGAAAAACAAAAGCAGATGCAGCTTAGATTTATTTAGCAAACATAGAGACGGTTATCTCCCGACGCTGGTTGCTTCCTACTGCTCCAAAGACATACTGGCTCGACAACAGCCCATTGGTTAAAGGAAATATTAAAGTGGAAACAAAATCGTCACGTCGCTGTTAAATTAAATAAGAGTCGCTGTTTAAGTTTGACACTGGAACACTCACTTCAGTACAGCCAATAATCACATATAGTTTTAAAATCCTCTCACAGACACCCAACTATGCACGTTTACAGAACTGACTTAGTATAATGGTGTCACATTGAATCACAATTCCATGTCAATCACAGACTATCTATGTTCCACTACGCATAGCAGCAGCAAAATATATGCACGCTAGGAGAAAGAGAGGAAGTGGACGTTTACTTCCACTACAGTTAGTTATACCCCTCATTATAGGTGATTTGATAATACTTCTTTCTACCTATCTTGGAACGAATAATTCATTTATTTGTAAACAAAATACTAATTGTCTGAGTTTTTCGCAAGATACATTTCTTTCTTGAGCAACTAATGAAAAGGCACTAGATTTTGGGTTATCTACGGCAGTCTGTTCTCTCTTCTGGCCGCGAATGTTGTTTCATTGTTTGGCTTGCTTGAGTGCCAGCTACCAGTTTTCCTTTTACTTGGAGCTGATGAAACCAAACAACATTTCTAAAATCTTTTTAAGGTTTTACTCGTGCCTTCTCAACCAATTAACCTCTTCGAAGCCATTAAGATCCATGATGCCAAGATTCTGTCCCCGACTATTAGCCCGTCCGCTCTCCTCACTGGCTGCGAGACGAGTCCACTAAGGTCATGTAGTCCAGCGTGCAGGCGCAGCAGAAGGAGGAGCCACCTCGCAGTAACGTCATCAGAAGGGTAATGACACTTGAGTTGTTTTTCCAATCAATTTCTTTTCCAGTTAGATACCAGTAGTACTTCTTTTGGAATCAAGCGATGATCTATACGTATCTCCTGTGTTTAATGTTGTAGCATCAGTATTCTATTATATTAGTGCATGGGCTATGCTAACATGGCATTTCACAAATAGGAATCGATGAAGATTCAATTCCAGTTGGTCCACGCGCATTTCCTTTCATACCTTTCTTCAGAACGATTGTGTAGACAGCTGCAAATCCATGCGCATAACTCTTGTTCTTCTTCACTTTTTTAAAATTATAAACTTCCATGAATCGTTTTATCATTTCTTGGGTATTTGTATGGTGGCATTTTTTTGTAGTGCAGGAGGCACAGCAGTATTTGTGGAGTCACATCCCCAATACGATTCCTAACAGCCATACAATCAAGTGAATTATTCGTTTCAAGCTGAGTAAGAGGAAGTGCTATTTAATCCCCCATGAGGGGCAATCCCCCATTCATCATGGTTCCGACTGGCTCTCGTTAGCAATTTAATCATTCGATAAAATAACTGCAACAGCATCAGAACACCGGCACCACAAAATAAAACGGCAAATTTGTGCAATAAAAACAAAATAGCAATCTCAACTCGTAAACTAGCTTTGCTACTTCTACCAAAAAAGCTCACAACAAAGACAATTTAAAAAGAGATGTTTGACTTACATCGCACAACCAAAGGTAAAAAAAAATCAAACAAAATGATGATGTGAAAACTAAGGATATAGGCATTCCATACGTACTTACCCTTTGATGACATGAAAAACTTAAAAAAATACATAAATACTAGCATTGCAAATAAATATTGAAACACCTTGATGAGAAAACCAAATCGAAAAAACGGGAGAAAATCAATAATACACATTCACATCACAACACACACACAAACACCAATGCGTTGGTGGCAATTAAGAAATAAGTATGGAATTAAGTAGGAAAAAAATAGTATATTTTTAAAGTCATACCAAAAAATTAGGACAATGGCCCAAGTCACTAAAAAAGGAATTTGAACTCTTGGCTAAAAAAATTTGTTTGGCGTTAAGAGGGGTAGGCGTAACTGTTAACATCGCTACAGTTTTACAGACATCGTGCAGTGATTAGATGCACTTTCAATGCACTTCCAAATACCATGAACGTTTAAAGAAATTTTGACAAGTCTTCCTTCATTGCGGAAATGGCGAAAGACCCTGGGTGATTAATACATATATTTTTTTTTAGTCATTGCCTTGGCTTTTTTCGACTATTTCAGTAATTTTGCCAAGTTTTATTCATCTCAGAGGTTCGATTCAAGAAACCCCAATGGCAAACAAACGTATGATGTATATCCCAAAATGCAATTCAGTGGACTGTGAGTAGTAGCACCGGCAGTAATTACGGGCAAGTCAACCAACTTCTTTGCCCCTCCCGTAACGACCAAAACTTTTGGACACAACATAGCTAACTAATTGTTGTGGACTATTAAAAAAAATCAATTCGCAATCAATCCATAAAACAGAATTGGGCTGACATATTTCAAATTTACATTAAATTTTCATTTCTTGAAACTACGCTCAAATTCAAAAACAAACAAATACCAACTATTTGCAAATTTTCGACCAGACTAAAGTTGACAAATTAGTCCTCCTGTCTTCATCAGGCCAACACAAGATGAGTATTTGCATTCTTTAAGTTGTTCATTGTGCTCCATTGCTTAGCAGACGACCAAAACCTACTAATCGCGTCCTGGTTGGTGTTGGTCATCTGCTAAGCAATCGAGCACAGTAAACAATGTAAATAGTGTAAATAAGCATCGTGTGGCCTGATGAAGACAGGTGTACTAATTTGTCAATTTTAGTCAGTGCAGCCTGTCGTTGGTACTTCGTTTTTCAATCTGAGCTATTTTTTAAGAGGTGGTATTTTTCGAACATTCAAAGTATGATGGTACGTTTTTTTTACATTAAGTTTTATATTCCATAGCTACATCCAGTAAATTAAAGTCATCAAAGGTTAAATTCGATTAAAAAATAATTTTGGGTCCATGCGGTTTGTAAAATCCAGATTAGAATCTATCAATGGTTACGCTTTACACAAGTTTTTATGCTTCTAAAGGGACTGTCAGCATTTTGACGAGAAAAATTGAAAGGAAAAATTTGTTTTGAGCAAACAAGTTAACTGACGATCTAGTTCACAACTAGGCATAATGACAATGTCAAAATCTAGTTCACTCTCTGCTTTTCACATTGGTTGAATGGGTTAATCTTGCGACTATTGAAATTCAACAGAATTTTTTTTTAGTTATTTACGTAGTTAACAATACATGTATCTCGTTGGGACAAATTCATAGTGAAAATGATTAAACGGCTTTTCACCCAGCTTTAATTAAATGCCAACATACAGCTCTCTTTTGAGGAGGTACACTGGCCTTCACTCAAAGCTGGGTGAGAATCCTTTTAAAAGAGAGAGGTATGTCAGCCTTCAATCAATGCTGGGTGAAAAGCCTTTTAATTATTTTCACAATAAATTTGCCCCAGTGAGTCTCATGTACTTTAAAGTAAGTATAAATGAGAAAAAAATAATTTGGGTGAAAAAAAACTGGGTGAAAATCCTTTTAATTATTTTCACCATTTACTTACTTTGTGTTGCACACTGTAGGACACATACTAATTCCACGGAAGTAACAAACTGTCCAGCGACAATGCAAAAAAGCAAAATATGCCACAGCAGACTTATCATAACGCCTGAACACGCCGAATCTTTTTTTTCATCAATGCAAAATACTGATGGGCGCAAACTGTAACGAACTTAACTTGTACGAAGTGCGTTGCCATTTCAAAGAAAAGTCGTTCTGCAAAGGATTAGGAACTGCAGGTCACAGCATTATTACACACCTGAAGACCTAAAAGGGACTGTAGATCAAAGGGACTGTATTCTGTGCTCCATTTTTTTTTATAATCACAGCAGCCTGAAAATCAATGGAAATGCAGAGGAGACAGAAAATGGGATGTCGTTTAAGCTTTCTACATTTCAACGTAAACTACTATTTACCAAGCACTCAGCCAAGAGTTGAAATTCACTTCCTTATGTGGCCATCTTTCATTTCAGTTGCTTTGAGTTCACATTTAACTACACGCTGATCTAATCAGACATCATGATGGTGTTCAAAAATGACTTAGACGTGATCACAGTCCAAAAATTATTATAAAAACAGTAAAATTCAACGTTTCAGAAACCTATAAGCTTCCATCTTTTGCAATACTCGCTTCTCCTCTTGAAAGAATTCCAGAAGATAAAACGCTTATAAGCTTCTGCACCGTCAAATTTTCGGTTTTTACGTAATTCTTGGACCATAATTTCGTACAAGTAATTTTTGAACACCATTATAATTTCAGTTACTACAGGCTTATAACACCCTAATGATGAAAATCTTAAAATGTAAAAAAAAAAAATGTTTTGCGATAATTCCTAACCAATAACCTTTAGCTTAGTAACCTTTTATCGACGTTGGGAAGTGCAAGTTTGTGCCATGTCACCTACTTTAATTTTACCGTTTACGGCAAATCGCTATGTGTTATGCTTTGAACACGATTTTATACAATACATTATTTGTGCCGCGGTAGTGCTGTGCAGTCTGTACGAAGGCTATTATATCGTGATGGCCTAGTTCCACATATTTTAAAACGCATTTTGAGAAACTTCAACGCCTTACCTGAGGACTGTTGGAAATTTGGTGCAATGTTGTTAATGCTAGAAAACCTGCTTTTGTCCTGTCGTTTCTATGCCTTCACTTTGACGGCGTGACACACCCTGACAACTAAGTCTAAGCTCATTTGCGCTGCTAGTCCTTAGAAGGCTTCAAACAGCCAATGCGCAAAGAAGACCAATTTGAATTGAAAGCGTGTAGAGTTGGCTATTCACAATACATTAAAAAAAAACTTAACGGAGCGCAAATAATTAGGTTTTCAGTTTATGTTTCCTCGTTACCACTGAATTTATTTTTAGTCAACACAAAATGCCATTTGTAACGAATCGTACAAAAATTATGAAAATCAGAAATAGGTTAGACTCCAGCCTAAGAAGAATGCATGATTTACCACAGTTGGCTTTGTGGTGTTTCCTATGATTTGGATTTTATTTTTTATGACCTATGCTAACACCGGTTATAGATAATAACCTATTCCCAAGTACATTTTTTTTTACACTTATTTGGTTTAAATCGTCTGGATTATTTCAAAAGATAATTCCACAAGTGAAGAACGCATTGACTGAGAAAGTTTGATAGATAACATATTATTTAAGGTTACTATTTAATTTATACCTTGCTTTGAACAATTTTGCATTGACGCTGCAATAAGAAAAGGCGGCTGCCACCACGACAGCATTCAAGATGCAGCACTATGCATAAAAAGATAAGATTGTAAATCTAAAAGGAACTCGTTGTGACCAGATGTGTCTGCGTATCCTACTCAGTGCTTTCAGGTAAAAAAATTACTGAAGGAAATTTTTTTTGCCCAGCAACTAAACCATGCCTAAGATAAAATGTGTTATTATTCTGCTATTCTGTACATGCGACTACATGGAATATATTGTACTGTATGAACTGTTAGCTAATACGAAAAGAAAATGCAAGCCTAACAATACTGTCGGAATATTGTGTGGAATTATCCAGAAAGAAATGACACATCATTGAAAAGTTGTCCTGAATGATAAAATTGTGTTAATATCCAGGGTTTTGGTAAACTACATGGCTCGGAGAAACTGCTTATACAAATCTCCTGAGTTTATTAGCCAAACCTGACTACAACTCAATACGACGGAAGAGAGCACTACTAGGCTTAGGTCGTGTATGTTCGTTAAGGTGACTTAAGGTAGCCATAACCTTGCGTGAGATCACATAACCTGGGTATAGGAGCACCAATATGGCATAGCACGGCTGACACAGGGAGCATCGCCGTGCGACAATATAGTCACCACAATGTGTGGATATCTCGGCTAAGCATCGACCCACGTCATCACAGTAGTTATTTGGCCATGGTATGGCTATTTCGGGATGAAGACGGGCAATTATGCTAGGAAATACTTCAGACCGTTAATCCGGTTATTTTACTTTGGTTGAAGTTCATATTAACAGCCAGTAACATGAACTTCAACCAAAGTAAAATAACCGAATTAACGGTCTTAGGTATTTCCTAGCATAACTGCCCGTCTTCATCCCAAAATAATCTTACCATGGCAAATAACTACTGTGATAACGTGGGTCGATGCTTAGCCGAGATATCCACACATTGTGGTGACTATATTGTTGCACGGCGATGCTCCCTGTGTCAGCAGTGCTATGCCATATTGGTGCTCCTATACCCAGGTTATGTGATCTCACGCAAGGTTATGACTACCTTAAATTACCTTAACGAACATACACGACATAAGCCTAGTGATGCTCTCCTCTGCCGTATTGAGTTGTAGTCAGGTTTGGCTAATAAACTCAGGAGATTTGTATAAGCAGTTTCTCCGAGCCATGTAGTTTACCAAAACCCTGGATATTAACACAATTTTATCATTCAGGACAACTTTTTAATGATGTGTCATTTCTTTCTGGATAATTCCACACAATATTCCGACAGTATTGTTAGGCTTGCATTTTCTTTTTGTATTAGCTAACAGTTCATACAGTACAATATCTTCCATGTAGTCGCATGTACTGAATAGCAGAATAATAACACATTTTATCTTACACAAAACCAAAAATTGTCCACATTCAGCTCCATACACTTGCGAATTTTTGCTTATTCTTACTGATAGTTTTCTTCAGGTAAGAGTCAAGAGACTTGCACAAAATTTCGCCTCTATACCAACGAACTTTTTAAGTCCACTACTTTTGAATTCCTCTCACTTTCACGATGAGCCTTGGATCTCAGTCAGTTTTCAAGCCCCCTGTCAGAGCTGGCTCCAAATTCAATACTGGAGTTGATGCTGATCGATGAGAAATTATTGTCAGCTGTTTGCTAGTTTTTTGTTCGGTTCAG
Organism: Lithobius niger; assembly: GCA_023313725.1. NCBI lineage: Eukaryota > Metazoa > Arthropoda > Chilopoda > Lithobiomorpha > Lithobiidae > Lithobius > Lithobius niger. The sequence goes on from JAHWFP010027690.1 coordinate 20,230, forward strand.
GTATCACAATTCTGAATGCCGACAGGCTCATTTTACTTGGCTTGACTGAGGAATTTTGAAGAGAAATTTAACGCTTACGCCAACTTGAAAGTTTGAGACTTCTTCTGTATTGTGAATTTTTTTATGTTATGTTTTTTTATTATTATGTGTTGGATGCGGTGATGGTGGGCCACAATTCCATTTTCTTTGACTTTCTGTTTCTCGACGTCTGTCATGTGCTCTTCGACCCGTTTGCTAATCCGTCTCTTGGTCTCCCCTACGTAGATACTGCTGCAATCAGCAGCGCAGAGGACAGTGTACACAGCTGCTGATGTTTGTGGAGGCGTAGAAAGGGCTCAGGCAACTTTAGTGTAGTTTGAATGGGGAAGGAGCCATGCGGATTTGGTTGTGGTTGCTTCTGTTTAGATCGGGCTTGGCATCTGTGGGTTGGTTGGATGGATCTGGCATGGGGGTCCGTTTCATCTTTTTTTTGTTTCTTTTTCTTGTTGGTTGGAGGTGCCGGGCCTTGGAGGGCTCCTTTCTTTTTCATGAGCAGAGCCTTTAGATTCGGTTGGTTGCGAATAAAACATTGAATGCCTATCTCTGTGATTGTCTTTTGGACCTTTTCTATTTTTCCTGCACACTCTGTAACTACTTTAACTGGATTTTGTTGGTCTTGTTTCTTTTCTTTCTGTGATTTTGGGTCGTATTTCCACTTTCTTGCGAGATCAATTGCCTGGTTGAGGATTTGGGCTGGATAACCTAGTTGTAGGAATTTAGTTTTGACTAGTTGGAAGTGCATCCCGGCGGTCTCTCTCTTTTTCGATCGGATTTTGACTCTTTTCATCTCATTCTTCACGATGGATATTAGTTGGTTTTTAGGATGGCCGGAGTCGTAGGTGCTAATGACCCTTTGCCTGATGCAGGCGGAAGACTTAGTTGAAAAACTATAGTGAATCCTGGCAAAAATTTGTGATACAGAAAAAGTCTGAAACTTCCAAGTTGGCGTTTTTGCACGTTCTTAACAGGTACCTCCCTATCTTGGCAGTGTTGAAGGGCAATGGCCTCCAAAGCTTGGAGGTGTGCTCCTCTGCTCGTGTGTTACTTCAGCATCACCTTAGTGTTTTCCCAGTACGATTGGTGTTTTTTCTTTTCGCAGTGCAAGGCTACGGTGCTCTTTTTGTCTCCGTCAGTGGTGGCTTGTGCATGTTTCTTGACTCGGAAGCCACAAGTCACCGCTGACGGAGACAAAAAAAGCGCCGTAGCAGTGCATTGTGAAACGAAAAAAACACCAAGCAGACTGGGATAACACCAAGGTGATATTGAAGTCAAACACGAGCACGAGATCACACCTCCATCACTCTTCAACACTGCAAAGATAGAGAGATACATGTTAAGAACTCGCAAAAATCTGCACATCACCAGATAGGGAGAATTGTGACACCGGAACTGAACAAAAAACTAATTAACAGCTGACCAAATAAAGTTCTTTCCATAAATCAATAACAACTCCAGTAATGAACTGGGATCCAGCCTGACAGTGAGCTTGAAAGCTAACTGAGATCTAAGGCTCACCGTGAAAGTGAGAGAAATTCGAAAGTAGTGGACTTTAACGTTTGTCGGTGTCGGGGTGGAAGTTTGAACAAGTCTCATCAGTCTTGCCTGAAGAAGACTATCAGTAAGAGTAGTACGAAATTCGCAAGTTTGTGGAGTTGAACGGACAATTTTTGGTTTTGCATGAGTAACTGACAGTGATATAATACCTAGCAATGTTTACATGCCACAGTAGATGAGACTACGAGCATATTTCCGAGGTCCTTCTTTTCCCGAATGCAGCGGGATATGCTGAAGCCAGCTGAAATGGCCTGATAACCAGCATCATCCTAAAGAATTGCAAAGAAATAATACTGGAACCCATAAACACGATACTAGGTTTACGATAGTACAGGGGAAATTTGCATCAAAACTGTGCTCAGAAATAAGCAGCCATTTATTTACGGGGGGTGTAGTCGTCCTTTAACCTGATGGCTTAACGACTGTGCTACACTAGTGTTACCCACTGCCAATATTCTGCCAACAGTTAACCCATTTAACAAAAATATTAACTCGTACAACTTTACCCGCTGTTATATTCTGGTAATTCTATTGTCTTCTAGTGTTTGAGTAATAGGAATTCAAAATTATGCTTTTTATTTAGTGAATTTTATGGATTTTTAAGGGATTAAAACACCATTAGTGACTACATAATGCAAAGTGGTACTGATAAAACTGTAGTACAGGCCATATGAAGGCGCCAGTGTTCCTTAACAGTGACTTATTTAAACCTTATTAGGTGCTTACAAGTTGTATTGGGTTATAAGTTAGATGCCTCTATTTGTACTGACGCAAGAAAGTTCACAGTTTACTAATAATGGCCTGAAGAAACAGAATAATGTGAAAGAATCCAACTGACTGAACGCAGTTGAAATTCAGGTTAGCCCAAGCAACTGAAATGTCAGCATGAACCGGGCCTGACATAAAATTTGATACGGCAAAGCCACAACCACCAGAACATACATAAGTTGCCAAAATTGGCACCTACCTTTCTCCTCCACCTGCTTGCGGGGCTTCGCGTCCTCCGCCGAGACACGTTCCAGGACATCTGGTGTCGAGCGGTCGAGTTCCTGGGAAGTCCACGTCTCGCTCTCAGCAAGTCGAGCCGCTTCACGTTCATCTCCTGATCAACACAACAAAAAAGGGGGTGTCTAATCTCTCTCTTTAATTAAAAAATATTTTATTTTGGACAAACCATAAACAAAAACAAAGTTTTGCTACAAGTCTTCCACGTAATTACAGAAAGTGTATTTCACTGAGACGGGAGAGTGACAATTGCTCAGGGATATACGTACACAACAGTAACGTGTACAATTCAAACACTTGCAGATGGACACATTCGACAAACAGCACTCCAGTACACATCTGTACAAATCATTATACATGCAGCTAACATATAAGCAAACTTGTGATAACACTACATCAGGTATTTAGTTGTATTTTAATACTGTATAAAATACTACAGGAAGTCAGCAAAATTGAATAGTTTCTGAACTGGACTGAGAAACCATTGTAATACATAATAATAATATATAATGATAATAATAATAATCAATCAAATCTCGGCAAGGGTTTTATGGTAATACAGCATAAAACTTAATAATAGTAATTTCTGGGATTGGTTATTTCAGATACACAGACTTCAATGAATTATAAATTAGAGAACAAAAACTAACTCGTTTAAGGTAAGGTTTAACTGATCTGAAATCAAAACAGCAAACGAACACAAATAAACTTTCCTGTAAGGTTTTATATGCCAAATTGTTCCTGTGCTGTTTAGTTCACTTGAAACCTTACTGCTGCATTCACACATCTTTAGTTTTTAGTCTAGAACAGGATAGGTCAGATTGGTTGGTGCATTCTACTTGGCTAAATGGCATCGCTGAAAAATCGTAAAAACCCGAGTCTTAGTGTGCTTAGTACAGAACTACAGATTAAGTAATTCAGGGTTCGTGCGACTTGTTGAAAACCCCGAAATGTCGCTGGAAATAAAAATGAAATACCAGTCCTGAAATCTTGAATCTGAATCCGATAGCTGTATTTTTACACGCCCGATACACGCCTTAAACGCCTTATAAACTATAATACAGAGCAGTATCAGTGACCTGCATTGACTGTCTTGTTATTCATTAAAGCAAGGGTACACCCGAATTTTTTTTTTGCATGTTAAGGCTACACCAGTAAGATGTTGACACGGTGCCACATAGGATTAAGTCTATCATTGCTTGAAGTTTTTTAGAGTAAGTTTTATTTGCGAGTATATTACCATAAGTACCTAGGAAAACCAAACTATGCCAGATGTGCGAAATAATTTGTCCTAGATCACGGAACGATCAGAAAATCACAGAAACCACCCATCCCCCTGGTGTTCTGCAATTGGTATCACCAGAACTAGTCATTCTTAAGTAGCCTGTTTGTGGAGAAGGGTTCTGCAGTCACTAAATCTATTACACATCATTAAAGACGGAAAATGCTAACCATAATACAATGATACTAGCTGACCCCATGCTGGTCTAGTGAAAACCCATCTTCTCTCATTGTCCCATTTGTTGTCGCACTGGCGTTTGTGTATGTTGGAGCCCAGAGCTTCATTGTCCAGCCTTCCTTCAACAACATGTGTCGAAATATTTCATTTGTTACCAACTTACCCTTAACACTGCCACTGCTCCCCCTTTTTCTTTGCTACAGTGCCAAGAATGAACAGGCTTCCCCTTTTTCAATGATGCCGTAAAAAGAATTAACAGCTCACAGTTTTCCGTTAAAGTTCATGTCGTAGTATTTCGTTTGTTACTGACGTTACTACTAATTTGTATTAAGGTCCGCTCGCCCTTTTTTATTGTTACCATGCATAGAATTACCTTGCTCGCCCGTTTCTATTGCTACCGTCCAAAGAATGAAGTTTAGCCCCCTATTTCTTTGCTGCCATGAAAAGAAAACATGCTCACCCTATCGTTTTAATATGATGCATTTTTACCCATTGTCATAATGACTGCCTATCCCTGTCCGTATCCCAAAACCATGCATCATCTACGCTAAGCAAAACACACATATATATATATATATGATACGTGTAGAAATCCATTTAATAAAATTATTATTGTTACCGTATTTACCCAGGCAGAAGTGCTCCCGTCAAAAAGGTTTTCGCAGCCCTGAACATTTTTCACCCCACTTACAAGCAACTGTACATAAAATTTGAAAAATAACATTTGGTTGCAAGCCTAGTAGCTTAATTTGTCGAGCTTTATTGTAACTGACTTTATTAAACTTATTCTGTTTATTTCAGTAACTTACTTTAAACAACATGCATATTTAGTATTAATCTAATATGAATTAAACATTAAATTGTTAATGAAAGTGTTTCCCCCTTCCCTAGAAATAACCAGTATTTTACCACCAGATTGAAGGAGGTATTCCCTAAAAATAACCACTGTTTACTCCTGCTCGAATTAGTATAGAGCACCAACTGTTTCTAGCTGGGTAAATACTGTATTATTATTATTATTTTTTTTATTATTATTATTATAAGTGTTTGGAATATTTAATATAAAACGCACAATAATAAGGAATTACATAAAGCAGAATGAAATTGAAAACAATATTAGAAAAAGATTTATCCTAAATGAGAAATGAAAACGTTTTGAAAAATATTAAAAAATTTAACATAATTAGTTTTTTTTGTAACATTTAGGATCCGCTCATTATGCATCGCTGGGGGGGGGGGGGAGCAATTTTTTTTACACGATCCCAAAAAATTGCAGACCCCCACCCCGACTGGCTGTAGGAAAATTAATGGCCCCGCCTTATATGCAGACAAAAAATTGTCAGCCCCACCATTCCCATAAAGTTTGAATCAATAAAACAAGGATATTGAGGCTTGTCAAATGTTAGACCTTGACATTTTTAGTGCTGTGCGGTATCGGTATTTTTACCGCGGTTATCGGTATTTTTTGAATACCGAAACCGTAATCGGTATTCGCATAATGCCGAAATACAGTACATTTTTAGTGTCTAGCTGATTTTTTAATAACTTCGCCAATTTTTGGCCGATTTTGACATTACAATATACCATTCGAAGCAGTTTTTTACCAGCTTTCCAATGGAGCTAAATTTAAATTGATAGCATAAACTGTTCAGAAGTTATAGGGGGGAAACACCAATGACCAATGTGCAAAATATTTACTCAGTCTTTAAAGTTGACTAAATCATTCAGGTAGAGTGAACAGTTAGTCTGTACAAAACATAAACATCTATCCAAATGTTTTTTTGTTTTTTTGGGGGGGATTCGGTTAGGTTCCGGATCTGATTCAGCCAATCTTGTAAATTATCTGGATTTGGTAAAAGTAGATTCAGTCGATTCCAACATTTTATGCTTCGTTTTAAAAGGTGTTTATTCCGAGCAACGAATAAACTGTAACCCGATCTCCGAGACCGATTCCAATCTAAGTGGTGGAGTAGCAGCAGAGGTGCACTGATGTTGAAATCAGACATCGGAAAACAGCCTGGTATGCCCTCTACCATTTAGTAGCAGTTTCGGCGCGAGGGTATGCTTCAACTACCCAGGTAGGCTGATACCGATACCGGAATACCGAAAATACCGAATATTTTTTTTCAGAATACTGATACCGTATCGTACCGAAAATTTCCGATACCGCCCAGCACTAGACATTTTAAATTACTACTTCAAAACCCAAAACATTTTCAGTTAATATTCAGTCTAGAGTCAGTCTAATATTCAGTCTATATGTGCTTTATACACAAAGCTCATTTACTGTTTTGTACGATCCCTTCCATAATAGAAGCAATAAAAAGTTTCATAATTAACAGTCGTACATTGGTAGTTTATGCCTGCTAGTGCACTTTTATATTGTAAATAACTAGCCTAAGCCTACTACAAACCTTCTACCTTCATTAGACGGTGTTGCATGAACAACAACAAGAACCAGAAAATGTCAGTGCACAAATTTGAAATACGTGCTGTTCACACAGATCGTTACAACAACTTTCAATGAACAAGTTTCAACGAGGGCACAACCGCCCCTTCCCCAGATTAGGGGGGATCTATGCAGTCTCGTGCTGGAGTTGAAAGGGTTTGATGCTGGTGAAATTAGGAGAACAGTTAGAAAACTTGAGACCACGTGAGATACTTCTCTCACTTGACGTAAGAGCTCTATTGCCAGGCAAGACGGACAAAACGTTCCGGTGTGGCGCCACGTATAGCCCTTTCTTTTTCGTTGTGTATATTTTACGCTCACTATACTCAGTGCATAACCTGACTGAAAACGAAACTAGCGTCTACTCTAAATGTGAACAAAGTTTGCTTGGCAGAAATATTAAAAAGAGGTACTTTTCTTTCATGATGATTCTTAGATGGCGAGAGGGGTTTTTCCATCTTTAAATTCAAGGCTCAACAAATACTTAAAAGTTTCGTTCAAGAATTTGAAATGTGACCCAACATTTTATTTCAATTCACATAAAAAAGATTGGAAACCACAACAGAGGTGCTCGAAAAACATCAAGTTTAACATGGAGTCGGTTACAAAGTTTGTGAAAGCAAATCCTGCGAGGTTAACTTGGAAGTAACTATGTATTGGGTGTCCATGTTAACTTGTTCCTTGTTAGTAATTACAAAATTGAATTTTTTAGCACAATAATGCCTGCCTCGGTCGTAGACATGTAACAACACAAGTCATTGTAATCGTAGCAGCACTTGCAAGTCAAAGTACATATAACTGAACTTCGTCCACGAGTCTTATTCTTTCTCGAGACAAATCTACATAGAACGTAAAGTTTGTGGCACTCATTCTTCTCTCCGAATGGAATGCACCAGCCTGTTATCTATCCGACAACTAATTCTAACGAGACACTATATACCTTTGCTTCAAATCTTAAAAAAAATATTAAGCCACTATATACACATGCAATAAAGTTAACATGTTGCAGCATTTAGTTTTTATTTTCTTCAATCCAGTTGCTTTTGCATGTAAAATTCTTTCTGGTACAGCAACTCCGCTTAATGAGAGGAGAGCGCCGGTACACTTTCAGTCATTAATTAATTGATGGCGAAAAGGGTACTAGTACTCTCATTAAGTGGAGTTGCCTTAAGAAAAATAAATTTACATACAGAAGCAGCTGGACTGAACGAAATAATGTCCTACATATTGTGAAGAACACATTTTTACGAGTATATAGACTTCTTTGTAAAGTGAATTTTAATGGAAAGTGATGTAATGTAACAATGTTTAATGTAACGTGATGTGTGATGTAATGTAACGTTTAATGTAACTTGATGTAATGTAACAATGTAATGTTTAATGTAACAATGTCTCACTGGAAGCAAAAGACAAAAAAATATGGGCTCGGAGCTGGAAATTTTAGGAGTAAGGCGGTACCTGAGAAACATTTCTATCTTTAAACATCCTTAAAGCAAGAAAAAAAAACTTCATATTTCATGCCTTTGCATACCTTTATTTTAGCTATTTCAATGAGAACATGATTAACCAGCGGTTTTAGTAGGAGAGAGAAGATATCACAAGAAAATTGCACATAATTTCCACACAGAACAATGAAAGCTCATCTAAATTTTCAGTGAAAACACTACGGGAAAAAGTACTTCAACGTAGACATATTCACCTTCATCATTCGTGCTTCTAAACTCTGATGAAGAAGAACAGTATCTACATTAAGTTTTTTTTATCCTGTAGCGTTTTCACCAAAAATTAGGATGAACATTCGTCGTTCTTTGTGGAAATTGTGTATAATTTTCTTGTGATGTTAGCTATTTCGTTCAAATGCTATGCTCTCTTATTGCGCAATTTACGAATTTATTCCCCATGAATTTCATGCTATCTTATGGTTCAGCAATGAAGTGGTGTCCCATTGTGTGCGAGTACCACACCACAGGTGTTAGATTTTGTCCGCTTTAGACTAGTTTGTCGTGGAATGCGGGGTAGGGTGGGGGGAGCATTTTTCTAAAGGATAAGTAACATCCTTTGATTAGAATCTTAACCTGCCCCCACCAGTCGGTGAAATGGTACAGGTTGGAAGATTCAACCATCAATTGCGGTTTATTTTTCAGCAGGATCACCGTCCACGGTAAGACGACGAGGCTCCCATTTTGGATGTCTATCCTGGTTTTGGTGATTCTGGTTTCCTCCTCTTCCGCCTTTCCCTTTATAATAATAATAATCCTTTGGGCATATGAACGTGGATGGTGAAGGGCTAGTTTTGGCATATAACACGTCAACCACAAATTAGAGTGAAGATGAACTTTTTACTCCACCTCTGCATTGGTGTGCACAAGTCAATGTGACCATGGTTGTTTTGAACTATTGCTAAAAATTTTACGCCATCCTTAAATTTTGGAATGGACACTTGTTCGGCGCTGCTGGCAGGTATATCATTGACATATATCACTATCACGAACAAGAGGGGATCGAGGACTGAACCCTGTGGCACTCCACTAGTGACCGACAGATATTCAGAGCGTGAGCTACCAAATTTAAAAGCTTATTTCCTGTCTGTAAGAAAAGACTTCCGTACTAGGATGGTTAAAACCTGGGTATTTATGTTTAAGGTAAGGTTTGTTGTGGACCACTGAATGGAAAGCCTTTGCACAGTCAATAGAAATTATGTCGACCCCCTGTGAACCTCCCGTGCCCACTGGTCCATGCACTTCATCAGCTGCAGGGCCGAGCTACACCTAGAAAGAAAACCGAACTATTCCGGTGATATCAGTTTTATGAATTAAGATGATTTAGCATACAGTCTCGAATGCTCCGCTCAAGTATCTTACATTATTACATATGACACATTTAAGGAATTTGGGCCTGCAATTTTGAGGATCTGCAGCTTCTCCCCTTTAGTAAACAGGTATTACATTAACTCTTTTTCAAAGATTTGCTACACAGTTGGTATTTACAGAGACTCGTACTGAACACCGGAACGTGATAGAAAGAAAACAATCACAGTGAGAGCGCGAATGGGCACATCCACTGCACAAACTCCTCAATGAAAAAGAGACTAACACGAGGAGGTGTGGTGCTCGTGCAGTGGAACATCACCTGGTGGACGAACCATGAGGCAGCTCGAAATTCATGGTAAATAAATTCGTAAATCGTATAGTAAGAGTGCATATTTCAATGAAATAGCTAAAATAAACGCAAGTAGTTTCGGACCAGAGTAAAAACGTGGAATAGACTGCTCCCATGCTGAAAACACCATCCTGTGCTTTTTGCTTGATAGTGGTGATTCAGTTACTCCCAAAACATTATCGATTTCTCTACCAAACATGAGTAAAGCTTCACCGTCAGATGATTCTGTACATTCTTGTGTCCTACCAATAACGAATTTTGTAAAAAAATTGAAGAAAACCAGACTGTAAATCGTTCGCACTTACAGGCTGGCATTATGGGCCAAGCATCTGGAGTATTAAGTAGCAGTACACTAATAAAAAACACATACACACTTACGTTTAGGTGGACATCAACAAGATATAAATTATGGTTACAAAATTGTTGTTAAGACAGAAATAACTAGCTACGGATTATGTACACGCTTGCAATTACGGTAAGTGTACTACATATTGGCGGTTAGTGATAACGTGAGACAAAGCTTTATTACCTAAAACGTGCAATTGTGCTCCAACATGAAACGATTTACTTTCCTAACACCCGTAACCATAGTGATTTGTTCACTAATGAATATAATAAAAGTAAGATGTGGGACATGCTGTGCAATTTCCAACAAGTATAACAGTTTGTGATACTACTACATACAACGTCACCTTACGACATTCGTCAGTTTATCACGAATCTCTAAAGAAACGTTCACCATTCACACAGATAACCAATAAAATCAGCAACTTGTATTCTCTTAAACCATGCAGCTAATATGGAGAGGTGATGGTGTGGGCTCACATTCACTAATAGCTAAACAGCAGATGAGAAAATAAAATATTTCAGACATGGCAGTACTGTAAGCGTAACAGGAGTAAAACAAAGCTTCTCTGACTACTGGCTATATTGATGTGCATTTGATACGAGAACATTACAAAACATCTTGACACATTTTCAAGTCAGATGCACAAATTCTAGGAATAAACATATACATCCATTTTTTAAAAACAACTTGGCCATTGAAAATTGTTTCACAGTACTTTTGATAATGGTTTTTGAAAAGAATAGTAGGTGTCGGGATTGACCCCCCGACTGGGGTTTCTGGCCGCGGATATACTCAGTCGGAAACTCTTCTCTTCGAAACCACTCGGTTTATTACAAGTCGGCATCAATACAAAACAAATTTATGCTGGCGGACGGGAGACACAGCGAGCGACGCGTCCTCACACATTGCTGCCTCACGACCAACTCTCTCAGACGGAGTTCGCTCATCAGGGACAACAGCCCCAGCGAGAAGGCAGAGCGGGAACGAGCGCTACCTAGCAACATAGGTGTACTGAATGCCTAAGCAAATACTGCATACCATTTTTCGGAATGTTTCTTTCGTAATTACTAAAGGGTCAACTAAACAACTGCATAAAACATACCTGTTAAAGCTTCAGTTTACCTAGGATGCAGTAGTCGCCTTCAGCACTGTGCTCCTGAAGCACAAGATTTTCTGAACGAAATTTTCTACAAAAAAACTGACCCATTTACCCTCACATCTGCTCTCAGCTAGGGTGTATCAGGGAATGTTGTGCACTTCCTTTCGAGGAGATAAAAAGCCACAGAAGCAAATGATGTTCTGTTTTTGGGACCTCTTGGCTTCTGGAGAATATAATACTGGACAGTTGACGGCAAGACAACTAAGCTAATTGTTATGTTTCACTCAACAGACCTTTTGGGACGCTACCTTCTCCCGTTTACATTGTTTCATCACTAAAAGAACTAATTCGTCATTTAGTGAGTATACTTAGTTTCCTATACACTTTCTAACTGCAAGCAATGTTAAGAAATAATTCAATATATGTGATATTTACACAACTTTGTGAAAAATGTTGCAATGTGAAAAATGTTTGATCACTCAAACTTGCACCAGGAATTTGTTGACTTCTATCTTCCCCAAAACATCACGAACTTTCTTTTGTTTTTGGTCATAAGCCCGTGACAGGGGCGGGTGGTGTTTCTACGAAGCGTGTAGGCTGGACGTTTGCGTCTGCGCATGTGTGGGGGTCAAAGAGGGAGGTATTTAAACATGAGTTTGTTTCCCAACATACATCTTTGTAAAAATGTCTCACACTGTAATGATACAGGAATGCGGTGCGCTTTGCAAACATCCAAGATATTTCAGGCAATCACGATGCGTAGCTCTATCGCATAGTCATGAACTACAGACAACAATGGCTGGTCCGCTGAGACATCTAGTAGTGGGACAATCCCATCGGCTTCCCTGCCAGCCATTAGGCAGCAGAGATCGAGCCCTACATTGGAAGGAGCTATCCCGGCTTCGTTTAATATGAGTGGAGCATCAGAACTGAAACGTATAACTGATCCCACTAGACAACAAGGCTAGAATTTAAAATTAAAATGTATGAAGTTTTTAACTTAACCATATACTGCACTGCCTGGCCATCTCAAATGGTTTTATATTGAAATGGGGCGTTTGTTTTGCAGTTTACTATTTTTAAATAACGTCGTAGCCCTAGTAAGGCAAATCCAAAGTTGCCAGTCAAGCTGTCAGCAGCAAGCATTCGTTTGTATGGAGCATGCATTCGTTCGTTGCAGGAAAGCGAGTTGTTGTTGCGAAACTATTTGACCTTTTGCCAAAGCTTTCATGTTCGCAAATAGCGAAAAGGATTACTACGATCACGGTACCAAAATATTAATTGTAGAGGGATTAAATTCTAAGAATTAGAAGAAAAACTTGAAGTAGATGGCATAAATAAATTTACACTCATGCATTAAGACTTCTTGAAGTGAAGAATTTTGAAACGTTCCAATACCCAGAGGAACTGCCACTAACCCATGAAGCACTTGGTCATGATTGGGAAGGATAATAAAGGATATAAAAGGATAATACATAAAGCCACACATGGCTTCTTTAAAATTCCCCCTGAGATGACTTTGTGCATAATGTATAAGACTAAGCCAAGTGCTAAAAACCTGCCCTTTCGCAACTGTAAGGGGTTTCCGTGCAACTCGGAAAATCCTACGGACACGGAATGCAAAAGAATACAACTGAAGACCTTTCTCGAATATCGGTATAATCATAAATTGTTCCAGAAAAATGAAAAAAAACTGCACAGTTAAGATAAATCAGCGAATGCTATAGATAAAATCTAACGTTTAGTAATTTTTCGGTGACTAGTAATTTTTTGGGGACGGAATTTATTTATAGTCACCAAATTAATCTAGTTTTTGGACTTACAAATGTATTTAATATCAATATGCCAGCAGTCAATGAAGTTGATCTTATCCTGTACACAAACAACACAGACTAAAATATGTAACATAATAACTTAAATAGATGTTCCGAAATGAAAAACAATGCAGGTGAAACAATTGCGTCTATGTCTAGGTTTCGGTGATGGAGACATCAACTGCATGACAAAGTGCGGTGGTGATTGGATTGTAGGATGCCAGCAACTACGCCACACAGCCGCCATTCATTACCTTCACGGATAACTTTTGTGGTTGTCGTAGTAACAACGGTGGACCTGATGGTTGTCTTCAAGCCACCGTCGTCAGTCACTTCGGTTTGACTTGTGGTTGTGCGAACCACTTCATCCGACTTAGGCACTTGTTCTTTTTGATGACAAAGAATAAAAGACACACAATGTCTAGTTGAGACAATGCTCTGCAACTGTATGGGAAATTCTACAAAAAAACTAGCTACACATATTTGAAATTGTAGAACATGAAGTTAAATGTAGTATCACACTTGCGAAGAATTATCAGCATTCGCATAAAAGCTATTAAAACAGCTGCTTGTCTTGTCGCTAAGAATAAGCGCTACAGACATAGGGTAGGCACAACAGTTTTATGCTGTAGTTTCTATGTGAAGGTGTCTGGAACAAAAATTCCTTGGTTACGTCTTGACACTCTGTACTGGAAGGATTGCAATGCCCATCAAACTTTCATTACATATGTACTAAAAATAAATAAAGAGTGCTCGCATGTTAGGCTTGAACGTAGTTTGAGCATTTAGAACAATTAAGCTGCAAAAATGTCACACAAAAAATAACGCCGTTGTATACATTAATTGCATTGATCAATACGTATCACTTTTGTTTTTTAGATTGGAATGTAATCTGCTGGACTATTATTTCAAAAAAGCACAAGGATTATGTACTTGCTGCTATTTACAATGCCCACAAACTGCCTCCTATGTTAGCTTTCTTGAGCTGCTTCTATAACATGAAGTTATTATTGGCAGTTCCACTCCTGTAAAGTTCTTGAGCTTACTGGGACAATATTCTTTCATTATGTGAACCTAGTTTAGTCAAAAAATGATGTTTTAGGTAAAAGATTACCTGGTTTAAGTGCGGAACTAAGACATACAGATTCTACAATATGTCATAATGGACACACCCCAAAACAATATAGGAATTAACGAATGCCCTTTTATGCAAATGCATAAGGTTACTATATCTCATATTGATGCTGAACGCCTTTTTTCAACTGGTTAATTTTCCACTTGCGACAATCCCAAACAACCAATTAAAAACCTTTTGCACTAGCATGAGTATTTTTTCCAGTTTACGTTACTCCGGAATGTAAATTAACTATCAATGACAGTTACATCTCTGGCTTCTAACCACGATATTGCAGTATCTACGTATACATCAGCCTTCCTGTAGAAAAGTTTGTAATCTTCCTCAGTCTATAAACGTAACATGCTACTTACTCTTATGACAGCTTCTTAGCTCATGCGTTTTAATTACTGTAGTAGGTACCTAGCTAAACTTCCACGAAACCCATTGTCACAAATTTTTTGTATGATTATTCAGTTTCTGGTATTGTTGTTTTAGGTAGAACAATACGGCATACTACGTACAATGAATGTTAGTGACAGTCTTATTTAAACCAAAACATACAGGCAAGACATATATATTTCAACATACAATAATTAATAGTTATTTTGTCAGTCTGTGACATCATCAATGGAAAGTTCCCAGTTAAGTTGAAGTAAATAATTATTCTTCCTAACCAACCTACTTACACCAAGTTCAATCGTCAGTGGATATGCATGGCCAGACAAGCGGTAACAAACAAAGACACACAATATAGACAAATAAAACACATGTGTAAATAACAAAGCACATAAGACTCACATGCAGCAAAATGTTTAGCATTGGTATTTTTAAGCTACCTTCACCATCCTGAGAAGGCATCGTGATCAATGTGATTGGTGGAACAGGAGGTGTTGGTGTGGTCGCTGTTGGAGTCGACGTGCTGACAGCATCAGGACCAAACGTTCCTGAACGCCGGTTCTCTTTTTTCTTGCGCTGTGGTGGCGTCGGTTGTATTTCGTATTTCGGTAGACCGGAATCGCTCATCAAACTGTGATGGATTTCTGCAATGGTGGTCTCGTCGATTGGTGGCGGTACGTGATCCCCTTCAGCTTTATCGTTGGCAATAATGAGTGCTTCTACATCTTCAAGAGTCTCGGCTTCTGTTCTTAGTGGACGCTCTAAATTTTGTTGACTCCTTTTTGGTACTCCAACATACGAATCGATCCCTGTTGGTTGGGCTACTTCGGCAACAATTACTTCCTCCATAACAGGCTCTGTTGCAGGTTCCACTGGAAGTGGAGTTGGTGATGGCGACTTAGGGATTTCTCCAATAATTTTTGGCCGAGCAGGCACTTTAGGGGGTTCTCGTTTGGGCTTTTCTGGTTCGGCTTCAATCAATTTCTTGACAAGATGTGGTGGAGGCGGCGGCGGTCGTTTTATCTCTACTTTTTCTGGTACAATAGGTTCTTCTACGATGGTCTCTACTTGTTGCTTAGCTTGAGTTCTTTTTTTTCCACCGTCTACGCAATCAAGAAGGTGCAAAAGAAGCAAGGAGAGGGAAGAAAAGAAAATCAAACGATAATGCCCGCCACATCAAGAAAGGATACTTAAAAGCTATAAAAACCTCAAACCAAGACTAAGCCATTTGCCGGCCAGTAGGATGCTCAGTGGAAATGCTGGGTTTAAAGTGAGCAGTTAAATCTAAAGCTCGTTGCCTCTCTTTACCAGTAATAGAATACACATTTTTGCATATTAAATGAAACTGATTCCATTTTACCTAGCTTAGGAAAATCCAATTCAAGAAGTTAATAATTCAAGTTTGGAAATGGTTAGAATAAGATAGGTTTCATGTGACTGAATATTGTTCAACTGCTATTTGATTAGAGTCTACAATCGTTTAATCAGAATAACCAAGAGGCTTTCGCCTGGTAACTATTTTGCCTAGGAAACCGTAAAACACAATTTACATAGTTTTTAATTGTTTGTTTATTTTTTTTGACCCGTACAACATTTATAGCGAAATAATGCTCATTTGTATAATTAACTGACTAAATTTTAAACCTTAGAAAACGTTTTTTCTTCTTCTGTTTTTAAAGAGCAAAAAAGTATAGCTTTAGCAGTCATAAACCCTGAAAATCAAACCAGGAAGCCTCCAATCATGGCGGGAGCCAAGAGAAGTCTAGAATAGCTGCAGAAGAAGCTTGGTAGTCTCCATACTATCCTGACCAGCACATCTAACAGGAACTTTGCCGGAGTCCATTTTCCATTCACCAATCAGATTGAGATCTGCTTTTGAAAGCTCAGCCACGGAAAACTACCGTAAATCGTGGATTAAACACCCATGGGTTTATGCAGTTAATTTGGCAAAAATAGGGGGGGGGGGGGGCTTTAACTCAAGCATTATCAATTTTCTGACCTTTCTGGACATCTATTTACAGAAAATTCGAAGCTTTTGAACGATCTCTGAAAGACTAATTTTTACATCCTTTTAATTGATGTGAAGAAGGGAGGAGGCTTAGGTGAGAGATACTCGGGCCTTGTGCAGGTGCTGGGAGCTAAAGGAAGAGTCCACTATTACTACAGGGAGAGAGAAGGGGCCAGTAAACATATCAAGCGGTACTTACTATCTTTATTCACATCATACAACTTTTAGGTAATTTTTCGTAGAAAAACGACAATTTGAGGGGTGGGCTTTAACTCCACTATTTCATGATTTTGACTTTACCGCAATTTAGGGGGTGGGCTTTAGTTTCAACTGGGCTTTTAATACACGATTTACGGTATTAGGCCCACCAGAATTAAAGTTGATTTTCCAGGTTACTACCCTTTAATAATAAATCAGGAATTAAAACTGATTCTGCCATTTACTACTATGTAATAATAAATCCAGAATTAAAATTAAGTATGCCGCTTACTACCATATCATAATAAATTTGTGTCAACAACGATAGAATGAGAACATTTATTTCATCAGTATTCTTAACTGGGAAACAAAGTACAGAAGCGCTTTATTGTCGATGAATGTAATTTTATTAGCAACAGAGAGTTATGAAGTGCACTTTTTAGACTAACAATATTCACCACGTACCATCGAAGAAAGTCTAAAAGAGTAAGTACGTCTGAAAGTAGGTTCTAATTGCAGGTTCTAAAAGTAATTTGTGTTCATTTTAATTCACGATCAGGGAAAATACGGCTGGCAAACGGTTAAAGGTCTTCCATTTATTATAGTATAATGAATGGTTTGAGGTTCTTTTAGCAGAAAAAAAGTTCACTGGTGAATATACATGTAACCATCATGCAGTGCAATATTCAGAACAATTCTAAAAAATTTGAAATCTGTAGCCATGCAATATTTTCATGCAGTTAATTTAGGGGTTAAAATTAACTATTAAATTATATGGCAAAGGCAGGTAAAAACATACATAAGGTTAAAAGCTGAGTCGGATCCAATTTTTTTGTTACATGCCTTCAAAAACGCCTGCTCAGGTTTACCTCTTGACCATGACAAACTGTCCGACAACACCATTATGCAGGAATTTGTTTAACCAAAAGTCAAACATTATCAGTGAATGTTTGGCTATCTTACACATTTTGTAGACAGTATTTTACGAGTAGCTTAGACGTAGGGCAACATGTTGGTTGCCTCTAATTAGCCAGTGTTTTAACCTTGAAAAAGAAATTTGTGACGGCATTGAAAATTGGATTCGTGTAGCCTGTACCACGTTTGAAAAAGGCCTGTAACAATGTCAGATGTTTCTGTATTTTTCCTTTAACAATACATCGTATTTTGTATTACCTTATTAAATTCTTTAAATTTGTATTTTAGATACAGTCTCACTGACCTCATTTCACAAGAGAAATAAAACATGCTCATTGCTCAACATCAAACACATGCATACCATAACCCGACACTAAAGCAAGCAAAACAAACTAAGTAATAGTCTGCGTGTAAATGCACTTAACATTTCATACCACTTAATGCACAAGTCGTAATTTTAAATTATATTACAGCAGAATGTTTTAATTTTTTTTTTAGGAATAATAACTTCATTACAATAAGTAACTGTTTTTAATCATAGTGCAATTTAGTACCACAATGATAATAGAACATTACAACACACGAAGTAAAGTATAGGCAGAAGGCAATTTTATTACAGTGAGACGTGCTATAACGTTGCAAGATAAAATTGAAATTTTATTGTACAGAACAAACCATTGTACTGTAATATGAATATATAAAAAAGTTAAGATTTGTATTTAATTCGGGCTTCTAGCTTTATTTCTCTACACTGTTAACATTATCTTGTGCAACAGCAACATTCCTATTAACAGTATTTTCTTCAGTCCAAAAATATACCGTGAAAATATGTATAGGTTAAAGGTAGTTGCCACACAATGCCAATTGTTAACAATTTTTAGTAGTAAGGAAGCAAAACGTATTTTCCATAGAGTACATTCCTTTGCAATTCGTTACATTCACTACAGGATTAAGAAGTAACTAATATTTCCCCTTATTATTAAAGGTTATTAAAAAGCCACGAGCTTAAAATCACACTTGTTTTGACTGTCACATTATACCACACTATTGATGCTGCCCGTTGAGATGACATAGGGTCACATTTAGTCAATTGTCACATGAGTCCAGAAAACAAAATTGGAGTTTTATTGTAAATTGTAGACGATCTGTTGATTCCCATTATCTGACATTACTCAAAACACAAGCTCGCACCAAATCACTTCTGGTTACGCATTTAAACGTTGGTTCCCTTTCTCCTACTGAGATGTTGACAATGGCATGTCTTGGCCAAAGTTAGTTCGACGGGAGGAGGAAGAGAACCAACATTTGAAGACCCAACCAGAAGTGAGAAAACCGTGAGAGTGAAGTTTTGAAAACATTCAGACAACCGGAGTTGACGGATCCTCAAAACTTCACTCTAAAATGACCATTTCAGATTACCGACATGTGGCAGCGGATTAAACGCTTATCTGCAGTCACAATAAGATGCACGTAAACCAGTGCAACATTTAGTTGTTGAAACTTTACCCTTCTTTCCCATAGATGCTGATGGTATCTTAAACTAACCATTTCACCAAATTTGTGACAATTGGCCATCCCGCCTGGCAGCAACAATGGGTAAAAGACTTATAAATTAATCAACTAAACTCAAACCAGTACAACGTTTAGTTAGGCAAGCAGTAATCATAATGCACATTTGCACAATGCAGTATTACTTCGATTATTCAAACTTTGCAAACTCATTTCTCACTACTGCCAAAACATTAAACCAATTCTGAATCAGAAGAATCCAGTAAACACACCAAAAAAAAGACCGACATTTATACCTCGTAACATATTGATCAAATTTCTCAAACGAATACGGTGAGTACCATTTGAAACAACGATAGACAGTCGGGGATTACTTAACTACAGCGTTAAAACAATGTTTGTCCGACGAAGACTGTAAGCACACCCATACAATCAAAATTTACTGCTGCAGTACAATGACAGAACCCTTTTGGCTACAACCAAGTACTCCTTTAGTGCCACGTAGAACATGTTAATAATACAGTGGGAAATGCAACACTTGCCTTTCTATAAACAAAATAGCTGGCTATGGACGTACAGTTAATTCTATTCAGAGAATGATGTGAGATCTTACTGTATATTACGTTGCTCAACGAACCATCTGGATTTTTCTAATTAGCTATTTGCTGCTGGTTTCTTAAAAGATTGAGTCTCGTTTTGTCCCGCATTACCAAACTTAACAAAATGAAGAAATCCAGACTATAGCCATACGACACCAGACGCAAAAATAAACAATGATAAGCTGTTGATACTAGAAACAGTACGGTAAAATAATATTTGACAATTTAGTTTTTTCCGTGAGGTCAGTCAGACAAAAGCACGAAAATGTCATTCCTTCTGGATTGCTAAAAATCTAGAATAAGTTGCATCGATACCTGGTCTGAACTGCAAACATCTTTGAATAAGTTCGCTCAATAAGTTCGCTCGTTAAAAAACATACGGTCGTTCAACTTTTAACAAAAAAACGATTCTTTCTTACCGCCTTTTTTGCTTAATTAAACTCCTACACACTAAGTTAATCATTTCTCAACCAACAGATACACAAGAAAAAATGTTACCTGGTGCTACGGTCTCAGCTTTCCCATGTTTGTCTGCAATGGATCCAGTTTCACTGCTTGTCTCCTCGGCAGACTCAGCTTCCTAAAAGCACAGATGTCAGCAAGAAGTTAAAAGCCATACCAATTCGCAGAGTAATTGGTAACACCTCAGACTGGCTATTTTCTGAGACAGCAACACGGAGATACACTGAAAGTTCTGTGGAATAACAGTTTTAATTTAAAACGGAATGAAAGTTTAAAATTAGTATTCTTAAAGTAACAATGCCTAGTACACAATGCATATTTGTTACCCATGAACAGCTCAGCTCAGGCAAAGTACACTTGCTTTGTTAACCACATGTTGGCGTTAATCCAAACCAATGGTGGCTCCAAAGTACCAAAAAGAACTCAGGTCTTCCAATGGTAAGCAGCGCTGCTTGAACTACAACCCGTCTTGTTTTTGTAAAGAAAATGTCGACCGCCAAGTGTACAAGTTTTTGTTAGGCACACTGCTCACTTGTCTTAACATGTTATAACTACTCCATTCATTAAAGTGGTGAAAAAAAACCTAATGCATCCTTTCACTTAATAACTTATTTGTTACAGTTTCACCATGCGGTAAAGCCAAAAACAGTAAACACACTCATGCCAAAACCCTACAAAGGCAAAGGGATCCACTGACGCGCTCCCAGCCGTGGCCATGGAGCCAGGAGAGAGAGAGAGCCAATTTTCACAAAAAAGTTACAAACTACGGAAATTCTGTACGAACTCTGGAAATTTTCGAGAGCCCGTTTCAGAGGTTGATGTTGTTTTTACTCTTTTAACTGTTTTCATTAGGGAGTTTTGGAATATGTTGTTGCTCTCCGGTCATCGTTCCTACTGTTGTTTTTGTTTGAAACCGACGACCTCAGGGCCCCTGTTATTTATCGACAACCTGCTCGTGAGTCGCTTGTGGTGGTCTTGGAAGAGAAGATACTGGATCCCAGGTGCCAACGGGGCCTGGATAAGCATCATCTCAAAGTATTCTTTTACGTGTGCTTGAATAGCTAAGGACTTCAGGTGCCTCTTAGTCTCTGTCTCTAGTCAAGTTTGAGGTATTAAGGTTTCTGTATGCTCCCGATCGATCTTGTGTTATGTGTCCAATTTTATTAGGTAATTCCAACCGGGAAGTTGCTAGGATCTTATACATGCCACTATCGACATGAGCACTAGGCATCAAGGGGTCCTTGTCTTCCCGAAAATATCGCTGGTGGCTGAGGTCAGATTCGAACCTGTGACCTCTGGCACATGGGATAGTCATGCTAACAGTCAGGCTACATAGTAGGTACCCACGGACAGGTGACAGATCTAGGTGTATATTTTAAGCATGAATCCGCCGCATGTGTTTTCACTCGTACTTGTTTGTTACCTCCCAAAGAAGTTTACCTGATGGTCAAAGAAATATTAACGGAAGTTTTTCTCTCCATTGTGTGGGTGAGTGCAAGGCAATGTTTCATCACGTCAACCATCATAGCTTACCATCAATCAGAGGACTGTGTTAAGACAATTCAATACTTTTACACAAAGTTGAATTTCGTTCCCAATGTTAATAAATTCTACAGGGTGCTTTTTTCATGGAAAATTGCCTGGAAGTAGACCAACTGAAACTGACTGTCGAGTTCTGTTTAGTTTCACACTGTAAATTTGATCTTACTCAAAAACTATTACTGGCTGTTGAGAAAATATTAGGACCAAATTTGTTTGTTTGCAGAAAATGTATGATGTCTGGTGTTTGAGCTTAACACACATCTGTGAGAACAACTCCATAAACATAAGTTTTTGGGGATGTTTCATGAACCATGTTCAGGCATGACATTTTGTGGCACTATTGTTAGCCTCAGAGTTTCAATAGGAAATAAGGAAACTACTTACCCATTGTTACTCTTACATCGTACCCAACATTGGTGATATTGGTAATTAAACTTAAGCAACTGAATAACTGGTAATGTGTAGTACAGGATAGATAAAATATGTTTATTTACAGATCAATTACTAGTTAAAAATGAAACCTCGATTTCTTTGATATAATTTTGCGTACATTTCACATTTATTAGTTCACAAAGTTGGCAACAATATCAGCTGGAATTATTTTAACTACTGTTTTATTAACCTGGTTAAACAAGCATCAAAGGTTTGGCTAAACATATCCCTTAAATTTGTTGCTTTCCTAGAATACGCTGAAACTACAACTAATACACCGAAAAGAAAAAAATTTGTGAAGCTCCGGTCACTACTCAGCTGGCTGTGCATAAAACCTCGGTTAGGCTGTGCATGAATATCTCAGCATTGTCTGGGAATCTAAGCGTACCCTATAGCGTTGCCAAACTCAAGGGAATTCGGCACACTTATCACTCGTGGATTTGATCGTGATGTATGGTTGGCCAAAGAACTGAAGGACCTTGATATTCCAGCACTGAATGGTTGTAGATGTAGCTTAAAGATGACACGGTCTTCTTCCAGCATTTACAACAGTGAAGCCACTATTAATCCAACCTCTTACTTGCAAATTCAAGGTGTAGGGAAGAACAATCATATATGAAGAAGAGTCGATGATCTTCTTGAGAATTGTTCGATCTAAGAACAGCCATAGAATCGCGCCGTAATCCGCCATTGGATGTTGGCGCATTCATCGGCAGTTGCATGAATCAAATCACGTCTAATCTTAAATCGCTGCACTCCATTTTTGTGTGTTAATCTTTAAGTGTTTTGATATTGCCACAATGCTTGTTTACAGTGTAGCAAGTTTACGGCGTAGCAATGTAAAAACAAATAAAAGAAAACCATAAAAGGAAGCCATCCCATAGTGGTTCTGTTTTTCTAAGCTAATTAACATGGAATGACTTCTATACAGTGCAAGCTAACTTGCTAGCTATCTCAATATATGTAAAGAATATAACGTATGTGTTCCTAGAAAGAAGTTCATTTTGGCACATGCTGGATAAATGATATTACCGGTATGCAAACCATGGTTCTGTGACATCTGCAGAAATCGAAATCCAAGAAGGTTAACAGTCTTTAATAACATCTTAAGGAATCAATGTTATTACACAACTTAGCTTGAGACAGCAGTGGCACTCTTTATATTTAATACATATTTTTTTAATGAGCGAGTCTTCATGGTGTTAACATTATATAACAGAGTTTGGAAAAGTTGAGACGCAAAGTGTTTAGACGCAATCACGGTCATTTTTATGAGCTTAATCACTAACTGAACCAAGTTCAATTCTAAATAACAACAAATGGATTACTATGAAATAAAGCAGCTTTATTTCTTTAGGTAGAAGGTAACAATGACACAAAATTCTGTGAATTTCAAAAATATTGTGTCCACTTTAGATGCCAGGAACTTCATTCTCTACCAGGCTTTCAAGGATCTGTACCGAACCCAAAGTAGCAGTGGTAGCGCACCAAACTAGGACTGTTCCGATACCAATACTAATATCGTATCGATGCTAAGTAAACTTTTTTTTTGGTGGTTGTGTGACAGAAATGGCGCAATTTTTTTGTTCATCCTAGGCAATGGTTTGCATTTCGCTCATTTGTGTAAGTGTGAACAACTACTTCTAGTTTAGACTGATTTTATTAAGTTTAGCCATTTGCATTGGTTCTATCTACTGATAAGTATTGGTTTCGAATAGGTTTGCTGATACTTTGCATGTCTGCAACAGTATTGGATATAAAAATTCATCGGAACATCTTACAAACGACACTTGAAAAGAACATGTTTCGTTTTGCCAACCTTAAATGTATTAAGTTATTAATGCAAAGAAAATACTAAAGCGTAAAAGCAGGATGAAAGGCTTCGTCCAACAATAAAAAAAAAACCTTGTAGGGTGCACCTGCTTCCGGATGTTCAGCTCCAGTGCTAGTGCCATGTCCTACATGCATTGTTGTAGTGCATACCTGTTAAAGCAGCAATGGTACCACTGGCACTGTTGACGTCTCAATACTCGCATTATAGGAGTAGCAGCAATTAAGGCATGTAATTTACCAACACCAACGTACTAAGCAACCCCAAACGATGCACGAGTTTACGTAAGTGTAATTCACATAATTACCAAAAAATTAAATTCTAAATTATGCAATAATAATAATAATAATAAACTTTATTTCAATCAGTTGAGATTATGTGCGAGTTTTGAGTAACAAAATCCAATTATATGAAAACAGTAAGGCTGCCCCGCTACAGATAGTAGTTTCGTATTGGTACCAATACCACGGTATCGATATCGGATTGGCATGCTCCATTTTCTTTCGATGCGTGCAACCAATACTAAGTAAACCTTTTTTGTTGTGCTTCTGTAACATATACTACAAAATTTTTTCCCACCTTAGGCAATAGCGTTGCCATTCATTCCCAACTGAATTATTTTATTGTGCAACAGTGTACAAATCTACACTGATTTGTCTAAGTTAAAGTGGCACCATCACCTACTGAAAGTCTACAGAACCTGGCAACATCTAGCACTCTCTAGTGCGATGTAGCACTTGCTTGCATCAAGCGAAGGAATGCACAACGCCACTTCTTTTAATGAAACAAACATGCCACGAGCCTCCTTCATTATCGAGTGAACATTTGGTACGTCCTCATGCACCAGGAGCAAGCTGTAAAGGTTAACAGTATCATTGCCGCTACAGGGCGGCCGGTATTTTCATAAGATTTTCAATCCGTGATAGTGCCACTTTAAGCTATTTGAATTGGTTTTATTTTTGTTGCTTATCTGGTATCGGACCGATTTTGCTGACACTTTGCATGCCGGCATCGTTATCGATATAGGATTTTAAAAAAGTGGTTTTGGAACAGCTCTAGAAATCCGGTGTGACACAAGAGAAGCCTCTAACCAAACAAGTGGACACTTTAGCTGTACAAAAAAGGAATGCAGAAAATTTCTTTGCATTAAACAATTTTCATTCGTTACACAAATGGTTAAAAAATCTACAACTACGAAGGACTTCATATACTTTAGTAATATTTTGTTACTTTTTCATTTTTGCTGAATACTAAATAACTTTAAAAACATTTGAGATAAGTCGATGCATTAGAAATTTATCATCGTTAGATAGAGTTAAAAACCCGTTTGAAAGGTATGCTGAAGGGTAAAAAATTCGCCAAAATTTTGACAAGATATCGAACAAACCAACACCACAGCAGAATAACTGTCTTAAAAAAATGCCTGTAGATGGAAGATGTTGCCAACTTTAGGAAAAGTGGAAATATGCAAATTAGCAGAAATTTCTCATGTCTGTTAAATTTGCAATTTGTAAACCCTTCTTAAACTGTCTCCCACAAAACTCAACTACAATTTTCACAAAATGAGACCCCTTGTTTGTTTTACTAGTTTGAAACGAACAGGTTAAACTTCCTGGCAAATATTCGTACTTCGTAAAATACGTCAAGGGGATAGTTAATTTTTATCTGATCACATACACTTCGTCACTTTACAAAGTTACATCTATGTTACCTTCATGATATCTTGTTCATCGTAGGACACGTCGAGAGAAATGTCACGCCTCAAAGAGGCATCACGTGAGGGCCCAAGTTCCTCCTTGAGGGTGTCAAAACCTGAAATTGAAATTAGCTTGATAACAAAATGAAATGAAATGTCTACATCTTAAAACTGAAACGATAATAGTATTTCATCTTTAACTATTATGAATGTTGTGAGAGTTTGATCTTCTGTTCTCTTAGTCTCGGGCCATGGCGCTATTTACTTGGCTGTTTTGTTGCTGTGGTTATGTTACCAGGGAACCCTAAAAAGCTATTTTTATTGTCATTGCTGAAGTCAGTCACACTAGGTCAAACTAGGTTCATTGCACAACTACCAGTTTAGCAAATACATTTTATCAAGTTGTTACGACGTACGTCAGATTAGGACAATAAAATAATTTTAAGAAAGACTAGAACAAGCTGATCAAGTTTTATTTTTTTAAATCCAACATTCAGTTTTAAACATGGTTGTCGTTATTATTGGAGCTAACTATAACACATGGTTTTGTGTTCCGAGAAGCATGCTGAGCAGCCGTTCAGGCTGAAGCTTCTTCCATGGCTCACGTTTATTGTAACGAACTATATACGGTTTGAATCAAACACAGAATGAGTTCAACTTCGGATGTTGCTCACGCAAAAGTATTTCGTCAATTTCCGCAGGTATTGTCGCTATTACCATGGTTACCGAGGTAAGGATGTCGCCATGTTTGATTTAAAGTTTCACTTCCTACAAGCACCTGATACGTGCTGCCTTCTGGTGCTGCTGATGAAAGCAGGTATTATTTTATAACATGTTTTCAGAAAAGTGTCAGCACCTACTAATCTACTCTGGTTAGGAGAATCATTCTTTGCTAACGCCTGGTATCCTCTGGGTGCAGTCAGATGAAGTATTAGTACTCCCTCGTAAGGAGGCTTATATTGGGAGGCGACATTGCTGTCAAATAATTCTTTCGTACATACCTGACTGGTCTAGATGAACTTTCGCTACAGCTTTTTCCATATCATCGGTGACCAGCTCAACATTGAAGATGCACTGGTTAACGATGTCTTCTCTGTTTATTTTTCTCAAGGCCTTTTCCAGCGTATTGCCTGCAGGATATCAAGACATTTTACGTTACGTATTTTGTTAATCGAGACAACAGTATTGTAGAAATAAACGATCATGCTATTGCATTACCCTCTATACACAAAAAATGTAACTATGATCTAATGCTGATGATGAGTGAAGAAGTTATAACAGCAAAGTAATGTACTGAGTTTGCAGATATCTTTTAGTTAGGCATTAGGTCCCAACATTTTATTTTTTACTAACCTGTGGCTTTGTTCCCGGCCAGCTGCATCCATAGGCGCAGCATAACCATAGCTTGCTGGGTGACATCATCAGGGTATTCAGATTTTATTAGGTTGATGTCTGATTCAGGCATGTCAAGCTGTAGTGCTAAGACAACCCAGTCGTTACCTAGGCGACGAGCAATGTCTGAAAGACGGAGGTCTGCTTTGTGGATTGTTTCGGGTTTACCTACAAGAAGCAAACAGAAACATTATAGCCAATAGATGGTTCGTTAACTAACTCTTCCTACATCAAACGAATAAGAAGGGTTCATTATCAACAAGAAATTATAAAACTTTGACATTCTTTGCCCGTGAAAATTGATTACAGTGATCTACTACAAATAAGTGACAGAGGATGTTACTGAAATGGAAAAGGTATTAACTTTTTTTTTAACTAGGAACAAATGTGACTTTAACGTAGGACTAGGTTAAACTCATTGCTATGACTGAAATGATTCCTTAATAACTCTTAAAATATCTTGCACGGGCGGATCGTGTGAGGCACAGTAATGCCACCTACTGACAAAGAATGGCACCTTCAGACCCACAAGATGTGCAAGACAATCTTAAGAATTACCACGTAACAATTTCAAATTCAGCAGGGGGTGTCTAGGATTAAACGAGACGAGACAAGCTTGTACCTGAAACTAAACTTTTTTGATGTGTAATTCTATATGCTAAAAAAAATGCAATACAAAAAGATTACAACCTAGTGTTAAACTGAAACCGAAGCTGGAATGGAACAATATTAGCAGCTTTTCACCAAAATATTGATAAGCAGAGAATCTTATAAAAAAAAACTACACTGCATTACAACGGTTATTACAAAATTTGGAACTAAATTTTGCATATCGGTTTCGTTAAGGGTATCAGCAAAATTTTGAGAATCAATCAATTAAGGTTTCCAGCCCGGGTACCCGGACGAGTTACAGCCCAAAACCCGGGTTTCTTGGGTTTAATAATAATTATGATGAAATGGAGGTCAAGGTAATGCAGGGATAGCGCTCGCCGCTCAGCCACAATCAGTAGCCGCAGGAAGGTAACAGAACTAAAGCAGGCAGTAAACCCTCTCCAAACCCCCATTGCCATAGCAATGTTTACTGTGGTTTGTTTTGAACATCTCACAAAAATTAATGCAAACAAACGAACATACTGGAAAAGTTTACTTAAATTTTAGGTGGTTAGTAACACCAGTCTTGATGTCATTCAAGCACTTTCAGCAAGAAAATTTTTTTTCCGAAACCACCGAAAATTTAAGTGAATTTTTCCACCTTTTATTTAGTTAATATTCTAAATTTGTGTGTTTCTTCTCACCAGTGGTGCATGTGGCTTTCGAGTTGTCTATATCTAGTACCCATGACAACAATACGGACGGAGCGCCACTTCCCGTTGATTGCAGCACGAAACGAAGTATGAGGCATGAAGGCATTGATTTATGACAACAAGAAAAGTGTCAATACAAAATGAAGGATTGATTTTTGCATGCCAGCAGTTAGCGGTTTGTTTTCGATTCGACAAACCAAGTTGGGAGCCAAGTTGGGAGAATTCTCGCTGCAAGATGCTATGTTTTCTGTCGTCGTTTGATTAATGCTGTTAGAGGCCATTAATTGGGCGTGAAAAACATGTTTTGGAAATAGCGAAAAATGGGGACAATGTAGTTGTAAAATGTTCAAAATAGTTGTTGCACTTTGTTCTTGGCTCTTGTTATTTACAATACATTTAACTGTTTAAGTATTGCCACATCCCTTTACCAAAAACTGGAAACTCATCTTAAATAAACAAAGTTAGACTAACAGATAGCTTTCGGTGAGCAATGATTTGCTGCATAACTGCACATTTAGTCCTTTACTGAAGTAGATTTAGCCTAAACGAAAATGGCAGCAGTTACAACACACTCACAGTAGGAAGATGATACTATTACTAGCTTACTCAGATCTTTTTTAAATGTTGTATTACCAGTTTTGTAAGGTGAGACTTGTGAACTCGCTTTGCGTCTCGATTACTTTTGCGTAAAACCCGGGTACCTGGAAGAACTCTGGTTTTAAAAATATCATACCCGAAAACCCAGGTTTGGCATTTAGGTCCCGGTATGGAAACCCTGGTTTCAAAGCAACCCTACTAAAATTGAATAACAATGCTTTACTTACTAAGCCCCATTTCTTTTAGGTAGGCATATTTCTTTTCAAGCGTAAGGACTTCTTTTTCTGGCGTTGGAGGTTCAGGCTAAAAGAGAAAAGGATCAACAGTAAAAACACGAACAAAATATAAAATCAGCAGGTACAGTGGTCATACTCTAAGCACATACCTTTGCTACGTCTGGAAGGGTAATATTTAGATTACATATTGGTGTTTGTGGAGGTTCGCCACGGCTGACCTTCGCTTCCCGCATGAAGGCAATGCGTCCTATTGGTTCTTGGTGCGGATCCTTTACCCGCACGACGAACGGCAGTCTGTTTTCACGGAAGGCATGGAAATTGAGCGAGAGTTGTTCACCGGACTTCGTGACAGGCACGAGATTACCGGCAAACTCGACATACTGTGGTTTTGCTTCTAGGACCTACAATACATTTAAGAAAAACTGGCATTAGATTTTAAGAAATTTTCCATCCATCCTAAAAGTGCGTAGTGCACTGAGTTACTTAAACCAAATTCCAGGCCTTTTACAACTTTTTCCTGGCTCAGGTTTTCCATTTTCCATGCCACAAGGTTCAGTACTCCAATCTAACTTGTCTTGCAAATACGCTTGACGCTAAATTTACGTTTTTTTTTAATATGCTGATGCCAGCAACCAGAACAGGGTAAGTAAGCGTGTTGCGTTAGTAAGTTGTGTTATCCCCCTCGCACAGTGCATCAGTTGTTGGACAGTTGAAAAACTATAATATAGAAGTACCAGAATAAAATGTTTGTTATGCTTAAGGTGCATGTTTAAAAGGATTAAAAATTGTGTGTTACCATATTCCAAACTTAAAAAAAAAAATACTTAAGCCCGCTCGAGTTCCAGCCCTCAGCCTCACAAACCATGTTAAGGATTTAGCTATCCCTCTCCCATTACCCACATCTCCCTAGGCGGCCAAATGTTTGCTGTTGCTGCCGGGGCCATATGTTTGCTGTTTGTTGCTGTTAGGCCAAATGTTTGCTATTGCTACGGGGCCAACAATCCCCAGGTAGTCCCTGCTGGTGTAACAAGGGATATATTAGCGTAGGTTTTCACACAATTTTGTTCTTTAACTAGCAGAATGCATACTGACATGTACTACCCAAATGGCAGCTTTTCAAGTCGATGTAACATAATAAATTTTTTTTTAAATAATAATCTGTGAATCTTGTTCCTTGAATATGAATGACTGTCAGTAAATTTCAGAATTTTCCAAGCTGAAATTAAGAATCTGTCATAATTCGATACTTTTCAAGGCCTGGAAAAAGGACAACTAAATTCTGGACTTTTCTGGCTGTTTCATCTAGCATATGAACCCTGTTTAATCTACACAAACTGCCAAGAAGTGTTTAGAAAGTTTGCTTACTTCAACGTCTCTGCTTTTGGCAACTTCTACGAAGTGCTCCTGGCTTTCGAGCGTTTTGTCCTCCTTGTCGTCCGTCATGCAGAACACCCGTAGCTTGGCTTCAAGCGGGTCATGCCGCTTGGCGAACACAACAAATTTAGCCATAAACGGCACGTGGATGGCTTCGCGGTACAACTCGGTCGCCATCTTGGTGGCTTCGCTGATGTTCCGACAGTCCATCAGCCAGAACCTAGCCAGAAACCAAATCAAGTTATGGGAAGCTCGATACACAAACATGCTTGTAATGAAAAAATGAGAATTGCTCATATCGTAAATTTTAATAATTTTTTATTTGTTTGCCTATTGGCACTCACAAATTTTGGATTGTTCTTTTTAAGGAGGTATGCATTGTTTGAGAATGAGCATACACGAAGAAATAAGTGCTAATCTTGAAGTGAACTCTTAAAGTATAGTGCAACTATTTGGTATTTTTAATCGTAAATTTGTTTTAATTTACAAGGAAATCTATTCATTAAGTTTGGGAGTTCACTTCCTTGTCATCGAATTGTGTTGATGCATTCTTAAATCAAACATTCAGGGATGAAAGTTAATTTTGTTTGAAATACCTTGCATCACATTAAGTGAGCAGCACTTAATTTTTAGTTTTTCGTGCCACACTATTAAAGGTCTGATGCAACCTTTTGTAAAGTTAAAAATATAAAGTTCTCAAGAATTTAACGTGTGTACACAAGGATCCTTGTTATTCTTAAAATATTTAAAAGAATTTCGGCCACTCAAAAAAAAACAATGCCACCACTAATCAATGAGCAATGACTACCATTTCATTCTGCTGCCAGCTATCAATGATTAGAGTAACGAATGAAGGATGGTTGTCTAACGATATTAAACAATTTACTTGTGAGATAGTTCGTATTGCAAGGAGACAATCTGAAGAAGTTACGATACAATATTGGAGATAAGTAAAAAACGATCCATGCTTTAGCATTCAATGCTGGTACAAACTAATCACCTCAAGAGCAAGAACCATTGCAAATCTAAGTGCAATTACAATACTGCAATCCCTGCATTATTTGGAGGTAGAGGGGTCAAAATCAAAAAAACGATGCCTCTCCAAATTAACATCATTCATGTTAGCAGAAATTCCATTAGGCTACGATAAATCTTAAGGACGATGCAAATTTCAACTTAATTCGAAAAAACGGTATCCGTTGGATACAGTGCAATTGAAAGACATTACAAAATCTAATATACACTTTACCACGACACTATGTTGCTAGCTATTTTCATCAGCGGCTTATCATTAAGCTCAAAGTGCTTGATGGCAATAGACTCCAATGCTCGGAGATGGTTGTCCATCAATCAAGACACTGGTCCTAAGTAAGATTGTTGACTTCTACGCAATGGGACGTGATGACTTCCTTGTGTGTTCGGCAATGAACATAGCTAACCCAAGCTTTCGCAACATCAACCATCTCGTTAGGCCAGAATTAGGCGTTGCTTTATATAAAAAAAGAGTGGGGCATCCAGATCAAACACACGACGAAAATCAGTGGTACAGCAGACTAGTACCGAGTTTTGAGTGTTTGCTAGCAGACGATTGTGATAAGATGTAGTGCTTTTTCGTTTTTTCGATATATATTGTGGTCTGAAGAACGCGATAGGACTCGCCGACAATTTTCAGTGAACCCTGAAGTTTGACTAAAATGTTCTACTGTGGTGGTAAAGTGTATATTGGATTTTGTGATTTGAACTTGCATTTACTGCATGTAATTGCAATGTACCTACCTGGCCGAGACTGTCGTAGTGAAGGAAACGCAATCGTTCACAAAGGTCAGCGGAGTCGAACCCGTAACATCTTCCCACTGTGCTCGTGTTGTTCCACCTAAAACATAAACTAGCATCGTAGATGTCTCCAACGCACGATGGAATAAAAAAATAGATTACGAAAGGATTTGAAAAAAAATTAGAAAAAACGTAGAACTTGGGAGACTGAACTATTCTTCATAGAAACTCTTTGTATCCACTGTACGTAAAGTAATCATTGCCCTGAACGGCAAAACAAAACATCGCCATACAATAAAATTCGCCTATGGCAATGATATTATACGGCAATTCAGTTTTTGCTTGAATCTTCCATAATGTGTAACTCAAATAGCTTCTTGAAAATATAATACATGAAGTTTGTCCAGTTAACACAGTAGGAAAATAGAGCTGTGAACACATTTTAATCTGCCCGTTGAGTTTAGTGTTGGACTACTTTATGGTCACATGGGTAAATAGTCAAACTTTTACCGTAGAGATTGCATAAAAGCAAGTCGGAAATGAGCTAAACATATGCAAGAATAATGTAATACAGTAAGCCACCTTTACTCACCTAGGTTTCATTAGAGTGACATATCGTAAGCACAAAAAGCCTTACCATGCTACGTTATTTCCTGTGCAAGTTAAGCTGTTGGCTTATTTATAGCTATTTGTGTAGATTTATTTAATCCTTTCTGGCGATCAGTGTTTTAATTCCCATTTGAGTTATCCAACAATAAAGTCCCAAGGGAATATGTTCACATCCAAATGATATCATATTTACTGGTTATTGTTAAGACATATGTACAGGAAAATGCAAAAATTGGTTGTGTTCAGTTTGGTCACCAATAACTCCTTGTGTGAACAGGTGAACGATAAGGTTCTTGGGGGGCCAGTGGCAAACAGGTAAGAATAGAATAATACATCAGCGTAGTGTTATTTGTATTTTTACTGTTAAAGACATAGGAGGATTGCAATGATTATAACACCGATAATGTTAATTTAGATACCGGTCAGTCTACATTTCGATAGCCTACTGGTCAAGCTACGAAAAGGATTTCAGTTTTAAAACTAGCGGAATTTATGGGTGTAACGTAAAGGTTGGACCGAATAACTTTGTCCGATAACCGTATGTGGGATGATTTCTACAATGGGCTGATGCAGCTCGTAGACATACGATAAGCACGGCTACACTCAAGTCGATATATTGAAAAATTGGTTGTTCTTTAAGGTTTGCAGGCATATTTTTTTTTTTGTGATTATCTTCTTGTGTGGTTTTAAATACTTTGATTCACTCTAAAATCCATGCCTGCAGCAAGTTACATAAGCTAGAGTGCGTCCCAGCAATAAATATTCTAACTGAATTTACTGATTTGGCACAATAGCAATATCTCATGTGTTACATTGTTCATTGTTCACTGTTGTCGTTGTAACTGCGTGTAACGGAGATGTTTATTACAATTTATAATTAAAAAGAAAGCAGCAAACTGTCATTAATAAGCCTAAATATGGGCTTCTAATATTTAGTGAAATGGAGCCCCATACAAGCAGCGGTTTCTGCTTTTTAGCTTGGTGGAGCCTGTCCGGTTTTGAGCTTGTATTTTTTTTAACTGACTAGCATTATTCATTTTTGTTGAATTTCAATGGAATTAGGATTTGATTAATAAAGTTAGATGAACATTTGGTATGCTAAGTCTAAGGCAGTATTGATTAAGACACCATGTAGGCAAATCTGCAGATTTTCGATGTATCGGTGTAGGATAGTAATAGGTATTTCTTAGCAAGACTTTTTACCGATACTGAACTTTAACATCACTGGTCGAGAAGTTTGTGTTCCCTGTCTACAGGCCACCACGAATGCGGAAACAGAAGCGCAACTAAAAGTCTAATTGTGAATGAGATATGTATCGCCAGAGGTGTCAGAAAAACAGATATTTGGGCAATATTGGATCGAGCTATTTATAAATTTAAAGAAATTACGTAGATTCCCTTATTTGTTACCCATTTTTGAGTTGTTCCATGCATACAAACGAACAAACGAACAAAACGAACTCATAGGGGCTCAACAAAGAATTAGTAGGATTTTGGGAATTTGCTTAAAGGAGCACCCAGAAATGCTTAAGATACTCATATCGTGCGAAGGACTGTGGCTGTTCAGAGTCAGATGTAATGCGGACTGCTGCATTATACACACATTATAATGTGTGTACAATAGGCCTACAGCAGACCGCATTACATCTGATTCTGTACAATCTCAGTACTCAAGCAACAGAGCTTTGGCTGTTTATCTGTGTACTACAGAAAAGTCAATTTATTTCACCAGTAATTATCTGCTGTCTTGTGCTGCCACATTGCTATTCAAATGTGTGCTATGCCGAAAATTTACTAGCTGGAGATTAGTACTGAAAATATGATCACTTTGTCATCACTTCCACTGCACATTTCGAGGTTCGACATCACCTATGTGTGGATGAATGCGATAAATCTTGTATTTGTTTTACTGATGTGCTTCATTGTTCCGTATGGCTAGTGTACTTCTTCTTCCTGTGAAATGTAAAACATCTCCAATTTGCTATATATGCGATAAAATTTTTTGTCACGTTGCCATCAATGAGGGACTCGATTACTACGACTGCCGTTGACACAACCGCCGTCAGGGATGTACGGATATGAATGTACAGTACTGCTGTGCGAAACTCAAAATTTCGTGTCGAATTCGAGTTTGACTTCATTGCCTAAACTCAATCGATCTGAAAACTTCAAACTCGAATTTTTCGAGTTTAGAGTTTTGTAAAGTTTTTTTTTAATCGATATTTTCTTACTTATTACTTTTGCATAAATTCCATTGACTTAATGCTTTAAAAAATGTGGAATGTGTTGTGCAGTTAATAACTATAAAGTAATTAGTTCGTCAAGCCATACTTTACATTTGCAGTGTACAGCTAAAAAAGCCTGTATTCAAGCCTGTACAAAAGATTTTTAATACCACTCTTCTTGTTCAGTTTTCGTAAGATGCATAAATGAAATCATGTCATCTGTAGTGTTTTTGACACAGGAAAAAATTATTTAACAGGACGAAACTCGAACTCGACTTGAAACGCATTACTGTACTCCCAAACTCGACTCGAACTCAAATCACCTAATGTATACTGATAAGTATTGGTGTCTTGTATTGTTTTTGTTTTGCTAAACTTTTCGAAGTTACACATTAGCAACAGTTCTTGTATTGAAGTTGCACTACGATATTGTTTTTATGATAATTATGATATTGTAAAAATTATGTCGGTGAAGATCTGACATTCGTGTAAAGTTTCGTCCGTCAGTCTGCGATGCCAAAGAAGAGTATAAGTCTCGATGCCTCCTTGAAGAATCCTCAGTGCAGATTTTAATTTCTACTAATTCTTACAGTCAACAATCCATAAGGTTTTAAAGGCAAGATATGCACCTAATTTATTTTACAGTGCGCTTGAAACACGCTTTTAATACGGTGAGTGTTTACAAAACCTAAGAAAGCGTATCGGCTATGGACTGCGATACACCTCTGGTCGTGTTTAAACCCCTCTTCCTGATTTCTCTTCGGGATATACTGGATCTTTCCCACAGAGCTTTGATTTTGCCTGTAGAAAATTAGGGGCACGGGGGTAGGGTCATTAAAAAACCTGTACAGTAACTAAATGTAAACGAATGTTTGTGTTTTGACTAGTCAACGGTTCGTACATGACAATCAAAATTACTCAAGGTCAACTTAAAAAGTATATTCTACGGCTCTTTAGCCACTAAATTATCAAATCAAATTCCTTGGTAAATTAACGTTTTTTTACTACCTAAACATGTATCATATCTTGGAAAGAAAAAACTTACTTTGATGCAACAGAAAAATGCCTCGGTATGCAGTAAGAACACAGCATGTAACAGCCTGTGCTTGCTCACTACCCCTTCTGGCCCAATACAACGGAAGCCTTGTTACAGAAATGCATTTGGATGAACTATTTTTATTTCTTTATATAATTTAGGTTTATAATTACTATTACAGTGATTAAAGGAAAGCTAAACCTTCCGAATTTTTAACACACCTGCTTTAAAGCAGAAGATGCGTGCTTATATAGCTCGCAATCCATTTGAATCACACAGTGTTATGTCATCTTTCTAATAGCATTCCACACCAGTTTGTGTGACTGCGTAGGTGCCAGGGACTCGAGCACTACAGTGGGAAGGGTAAGTCCACACCTCAATTGCCTTTAAGAAAGATGGCGTCATGGCCCTTCATGGCACGAGCTCTCGCTGCGTCAGGTAATTTAAAAGACAAAGTTGTTTTTATTTATTTCGACGTAACTATCAACGCAAGCGAGATTTTGTAAGTTTTAAACGGGTTTTTAGGGTCTTAGCTAAAATTGTAAAAATTGAAAAGATGAGAGTTTAGTATTCCTTTAACTGCATTTCATTATGCTTAGTACACTGACAAAATTCAAGACTGTATCAAGGCTTCGACAGCAAAAATTCACATTTTTTAGGCATAAGTTTTTGGTTTTAAAATCCAAGGTTATTAAAAAAAATTCAAAGCTGTGTATGAACCCCACTAGTCATGTACAATTATTTTTAAAATTATTTTCCTGAAATATGAGTGGCATGAGGATAAATTATGTTTCTTTGGCATGTACCAACATCTGAATTTGCTTGCAAGACTGTTTACCTGGATAATGAAGAATCACAGCCAAATAATAAACCATCTAAAGAATCCTGTGGAGAAATCGCTAAGAACAGGGGTGTACACGACTAACGGAACTGGCAGTGCACGATACGATCCCTCCGAAGCACTGACAAGTAAATATAATGATTGTTTTTCATTGAACACGTTACCAGTAGAGACCGACATTTTTCTTCCAGATGGACATATTGTTAAATATGTCATTGGTGGAGTTTTAGGAGTCGGATATTTTTTTTGAGCTGCGTTAGAGTCAAGGTTGTCAGATTCTATACGTAAATGTAAAAAAATATGCTTATAGTAAATCTAGATAATGATTAATGAATTACTTCAGAACAACGTGAAGGGTACCTGTTCTGAGGTTTTTGTACACATCCTAACTCTGCAAGGAAATATGACATTGTCTACTTTTTGTTATTGAGTGTAAAGATGTGCTAACTAAGGTTTCAAAATGCAAAATCAGTTTCATTTGTGTGCTTGTTTGTTAGTATTTACCCATTATAGAACTATCAATGAATTCCAGTATTCTAATCAACTATGTCTAGTGAACGGGTTAAATTTTCACTGCAGACACATCATCGTCATCAAGTCGTTATGATCATTTTCTTGGTTCATGAACATATTAATACTGCTCAACACATTAGCGAGCAGAATAATTATTTTCATAAAACAAAAAAATTGGCTCCTACGTTGCCTTCAAAGCTTTTGCCCATGGCGAATCGTCGGAATTTAGAAGAGAATAGCACTTTCTGTAGAGTCTTGGAAAAATAAACAAATACTTTGTCAATAAGGTTGGGGTGTTTCAATTTAAACAAAAAAAAAAGATCATTACAAAACCAAACTACTACAGCAGTTATCAGTCTTGAATAACAGTATTTCTTGACTTTTGAGACTATAACACAATTACTTCATCAAGTTACAACACGGATTAACACCCTAGAATTAGAAACGACTCCGTTGCAAATGCAAGTTTCCCAGAAGCTAGTTCTTGTTCGAATTCACATTGAGTAGGTATTTTTTCAGTAAATTGTTACAGCAATGTTTAGCCATGCGCTGAAATAAGCATAGGGCTGAACATCCTATAATAGTTGTATTGCGGAATGTGTTCAGTCCTATGCTTATTTCAGCGATGGCCAAACACAGCTTCAACAATTTACTGAAAGAATACTTACTCAATATGAAGTCTAACGACAACAAGGTCCTGTGAAACTTCCATTTAACGGACTTGTTTCTACGCTTAGCGTGTTAATCAGAGTTCGGTTTAAGCAAGAATGAATTCATTTGTGGTTAAGTCAATACGGCATGTTCTGTTCTCGTTGGGATCTAAATTTATTACAACAAAATAGAACAGGTTGACTAATGCAAAATGTGGCTTTCCGAGCGATGCCACACACAACACAACAAATGGTGAAATGACTGAACTCTACAAACTGATTATTGTTTAAATAGACAGACAAAACGAATATTACATGCTTTTTTTTTGTAATGATAGTGTTGTTAGTTTTTGATTAAATTGAAACTCCCCAATAATTAGTTATAATCTACTTAAAACAAGGATGTAAATAATAATATGGAACGCAGGTATTGTCCGCAATCAGTACCACAAACAACAAAACAAAAAATAAAAGGAGGTGGGGAAGTGGGAAAATGTTAAGGGAAACTCAACACAAAACCGGGGAATCGGGTCGGGGAGGACTAATAAAACCCAACAAAAGCTCTCATCTAAAGCGTGCTATTGGTTGCTGCTGATGTTAGCATTTATCGCCAGTGATTGCTTGTGCACCGCAGTGGAACAATCGAGAGTGCTAGATAGGCAGTAGCAGGTTCACACACTAAGAGCCCTTTGTAGCTCTGTTAAAATGTTTTACAACACAATGATGAACTACACTTTCACATCTTGTAAGAGACAATTTCTTGTACTGCAGAACTAATATTACTTTGGTGACAATTTGTAGTATTTGACAATCATGAGCATCTAGAAATTCTTATTTATTCTTAAAATCGAGAGTAGTAGAAAAGTAATTTATATAAAAACTATTACTAAATTTTTTAATATGTATTGTTTGGTAATGATTCTTCCACACTTTCGAGTAAAGGTTTATCCTTATTCCTTAGATCATTTTTTAAGGTTTGGTTAAACAACCACAGGGTGTCTATTAACAGAAGAATTTAAATTAGGGTTATGACGGAATGAGATTTGTAACCTCTTTCTTCGTTTAAGTTTCATTCACGCAAAAATTAAAGACGAATGTAGAATATAGTAAGTAATATGTTACGACTGAATTAGTGTAAATTTTTGTCTTTTATTTTGTATTCCATGTAAATAGACAATCTAGTACCAGTAACAATTTTTTGATGTTTTTAACAGTTACAAACGGCCAATTTTACGCAAAGTGTTTTATAATCATATGGTGCTGTTGTCTTAAAAGTTATAATAGTCCATAAATTTAACGCAGAATGAAAATGACACTAATCTTGCTAATGTTGACGTTTAGGTGTGTGTAAAAAACCAACAAGAAAAAATTATAACTTCATATCAAAATAAATGAACACCCTGTGTTTATTTTTCAGTATAAAAGAGGAAAACATTTTACTGATAGACAACCGTGCCTCTCACGGAATTTTAACGACACTATTTGCTTCCTGATTGCAACTGAAATCTTAGGATGCTACCAAAAAAAAAAAGCTGGTACGTGGTACGGCTTACTGGCTACTTTCATCAGCACTTCTCAATAAAGTGTTCATGCATGCAGAAGGCGAGTCAGTCTTCCTTACTTTAAAATTTGCAACACCAATTACTCTATGCCGTACAAGTGATAGTTAAAGTTTTAAACTGGAAAACAGGTAAATCTTAAAGAGCAAAAGCAAAATAGATGTGCTGCCAGACAATTTGTAATTTGAGTTGTAAACGGATGAATACAGGTCCTTACTGTTTGCTGGACCCCCAAAAAAAATGGAGAAACAAACAAGTACAACCATTTGCTTTGAATTCACACGACAAAACCTACACTTCTTTTTTTGTGACTGAACGTCAAAGAGAGGTATAAGTTCAGTTCCAATATCAGAATGTTGACGTCTCAACCAGGAAGCAAAATATCTGAATCACTGATAGTGTAAGAGAAGGGATCACGGCCCTTTGGATTTCGCAGACACCCAACAATTTAGTGAAGGTGCTAAACTTCCTACTTCATACACAATGGAAGACAAGGCACAGGACATCTAACAGCAATAAAATATAACAAAACGTAAGCACGCATCAAACAGAGTCCAAATGTTCGTTTTGTGTTCATTGGCGGCTCATGTTTCGTTGTGATTTATTGATTTTTTAGACACCCTATGCCTTAAAAACGTCCTCCATTCCGCATGACGACGAAAATGTAGCTCCTTGAATAAATGTTGGGTTTGTGAGCAACCTGAAGGGGTGCCGGCTCCTTCCTTACACCACCAAACTTTGCATTCCGTGCGTTTTTTTTCCCAATGAGTGATTAAGGAAACACGAGAGTGGTGTAAAGTCAACGTCAGCATTACGCTTTAGACACTCCTTCAAGTCTTGTTTTGTTGATGCAGTTAACTGCACATCATACTCATTTTTTAAAACCGTTTCAGGAAAAGAAACACACGGATTGTTCTATCTAAATCACCATTCTACAGAAAATGCTGCAGGCCACTACATTACGAACTAAGTTAAGAAAACGTAAAATCCACTATGAACAGCAACGGAAAGAAGGTGCACATCATGGTCTCATACTTGATCCATCACCACGGCTTCACTTACTTAAATAATAATGTAGCAAATGTACCCGTTTCCCCAATGCAAACAAGAAACTGTCCCTTTTCAAAAACGTCAGTGCGTGAAATTCCAAACATATTTACGTTTGAATTTTGATTTTTTCTTTGGTTGCTTCTGTTAGTCAGGCACGTTTAAATAACTTTCTTTTTGCATCTAATAAAGATGTGCATGTAAATTAGATACCAATGCAGCTGTAAAAATAATAACGCTGAAGGCAGTTATTCTGTTGCCACCTTACTGTTAAAGCATATCAGCTACTGGTACATCCATAACGATGTAGTCAAACGTAATATAATGCCAGCAGGATCGGCAGATCACACTGCACCAAATCAAAGATAGACAACAGCTATTTAAGATAAAAAAGAGAGTCAAAGGCAGTTTGTGGTAGGAATCTGCATACAAAGGCAATGTGTCACCAAAGATAAACTACGTTATGGTTACGAACTGCACGTGGCTGGGGAATAACACGAAACAGTTCATGAGTGCATGCTTCATTCAGACAGTATACTCAGATAAACTCTGAAAGAAATCAAAACTGTGCCACAGTGTGTAATCAGTCTCCATTTTACCATTGTTCACTGAGACTGCAATTATTTTGTCGTATAATACGGGACAACTCTTAGGCCTATATTTTCAAATTTAAACTTCTAGTAAATGCAAATTGGAATTTCATGCAGTATCCCCAACTCAGTGAGCAATGAATGACAAGCGTGGCTTAGGGTGGCTATATTTCAAAAAAGTGCCATAATGTGAAAACGAGATATTATGCATATACGTAAGTGCCAGTCAGTGCTCGCTGTGAGTGAAATATACACAAATCCCCCTGTCCCACCACCCTTCAGTGACTACGGGATTTTTTTTTTTTTTGTTGCTTATGCACTAACTAATAGGGGTGTCTATAATAATCGGGTTAAAATGAGAGAAGAAAAAAACGTGGACAGATGCGGACAAACCTGACTTGGTACTACCTGTTATGCTGCACAATAACCTCAGCGTCGGGGCGTCGCCGCTGTATTGGTTGATCATGCCTCTCGCAGCGGCTTGCGGTACGGGGATCGTTAATGTAATGGGTTTGTGGAATTTGCGACGTCGGGGCTCCACGGTCACAACAGGGCTCACCGCCACTCGGTTGCCTAGCATTTTGGCCACCAAGTCAGCGGGAATAGGCTGGGCCTGAAATGAGGATACAGGGCCACCCGTTTTAGATTAAGCCATGGACTGCAAGTAGGCACGGGAAGCAAGTACAGCTGCGCCCCGCGCTTACACAACATATCATCAAACAGTCTGCTAATGGAGAAATTGAAGATTTATGAAATGGTATAGAGAGAGATGGTGAGAGAATTGTGTCATCACTCAGTTCAGACTAATGAAGGAACAAGCACAGCATACAATGAGAAAATAAAACCATACCCTTTTCCAGAATTTAAACGGAGGCAAATTCACCAAAACTACAGTCTGTCATGAAAATTAATCTGAGGACAAAATCCAGGAAATTTGCTAAATGGTTGAAGGACTGTTACCATTTTGGTGTATCACAAACAGTTCAACATTCATACTTGAATTATCGGTAAATTGTGTATGTGTTTAGTACCATAATGTTTAGTGCAATACTTTTTTTTTTTTAGTTTTTCAAAGAATGTATTTTGAATCTTCATTTACGTGTACCTTGCGTAGGTATAAGGATGTAAGCGTAACAGAACATAAGTTAGGCACTATGCAATCTACGGCGGTATTTGTAATTCTCGGCACAGACCATTCATGCTTTGTGTGAGCCACAAAATGCAACACTACAAAAAATAATAAAACAGGTTTTAAAAAACCAAATTAAATGTGACAGTCACAAACTACTCTTCATCACATGCATAGAAAAGACAAGACACTAATAGCTGACACAGATACGGCATACAAACAGGGTATTGCAAGCAGGAGGTAGAAAGCAAAGAAGCGGAGTTAAGTTTGTAATGACCACTCCTGCAAGACAGGTGACGAACTAATTGCCGCAAAAGGAAGCTGCATGGAGAGTGCTGGGCAACGGCCGACTTCTTCGATGCGAAGTGATCTTCAGTTTTCAAGACGTTCCATAGCAGTAAGGTCTAGTTATCCCTGTCCAGGCTTACGCATAGCTGCACTTCGTAAAACTTGGAAGTGATGTTATATGGCAGACGTGTAGCTATAAATCAAATTGTGTGTCCGATAGACTTTTAACAGAAAGAACGGCTTTAGAATAATTTTCGCCTGTATAGAAAGCTGTCAAGGTCTCTGATAACTATACATCGATACATTTAAGTTGCGTTGCACGTATCTGCACGGTGAATAGTAAGGTCTTCCACATGACATAATAAAACAATAAGCATAAAAGACTGTTTAGACTAGCGATTTGGGAACTACAAAATTCCTATTTAAAAAAAGAACTCTTAGTTAGTTGACCTTGAGATTGAAGAATCACCAATCTAAAACAGGGTTTATGCTTTCAGTGCTTGTTTTATTATGCATTACGTGAAAAAATTTAAAATCATGGAAACTTCAAATCGAACAAAGTACTGTATTTCCTCGATTAAGCTTTAGTTCATGCGAAAATAAAAAGAGCTGGGCTTCGAATAAGCACCACATTCTCTTTTGAAATAGATGTTTACATTATATATGCTGTGTCGTTTGACGAGTGAATATTCGCAATGCATATTCAATTGCCGGAAATGAAAACCTTATTCTAGGCTTGAGCAACAATGAAGGTTCATAAAATAAAAGGTTTTTGTATTTAACTTCGTATTTAACCTACAATGGACTACAATGCATGAGATGTGCACTGGCACTCAACAATAACCTACAAATTACTACTAGGTTTTGCAATTCACAAAACTAAAGTGCTCGGGAAAAATTTGGTAAAATATGGCATAAGCCATAAAAATGAGTACAAACATTGGTGGCACTGTCTTGAATGTGCAATTGCGTAAACCACTGCAAACTGTGCATAAACATATCCTTGCACACTTGATAAAAGATTTTTAGCTACAGTTTCCCATTTAAAAAGCAGAACGGCAGGCGTTAGTGGAAGCAAAATAGACAGAAAACATAACAAAAAGACCCAGGAGTTTAGTTTTAGGTTTAGACAAATTTATTGACGTCTTTAAAGGATTACAATGTTAAATTCAGGCTAAGCAAGAAACTATGTGCACATTATATGTAAAAGCATTGCGACTCAATCCAAAGCAAAGCATATAAAAGGGTTAATAGTTATTAATCTGCAGAAAATTATTAGTATACATAAACAATTGCATAGAACTAGCTTTTGAGTGTTAAATTTGCAAGACTAGTGTAAAATTTCTAATTTAGACTTCATCGTTGTAATGACTTAAATTTGCCTCTGCACCACACCATGTTCAAATTCTCACCTTCGAAGCAAATGTTAACAACTCTCAGCCTACGCTAAACAACATGTTCGTAACACAGACGGAAGGCAGAAACATAAACGGTAAAACATGCACACGTGTAACGTGTAAAAGAAGCGTATAATTTGTCATACACAAACATTCAGGCAAACGCCCATCTGCAGACTGCAAACCTTCACTGCACTTTTTAAATAAAATATTTCTGAGCCCTACTTTCTCATCTGAAGCTAACTAAGATTCGAGTATGAACCTCAACCTTACAAAACATCACTGCAGCAGAATCAGCTGTAATGATCGGACTCTGAAAGTGGACGGCTGCTTTAGACAAATTTTGCCTACTCCACCGTTTCGTCAAATTTTAACTCATTTTGACATTCCACTACACCATTTTAATTTGTAAATGAAGAAAAGGGCCAATTTTAATTGTCTCGATGCAGCTTTCCATTGATGGAAGAGTCAAACCAATCAGTTAAAGCAATTGGAAGATCGGCAAACGCCGTTTACAGTAGTTTAGGTTAGACATCACAAAGAACAGAAGGAATACACAGGTCAGTATATAGGTCAGTGGTGGACACTGACGCGGCCGTTTTGAAATCCGAACTTGTGTGTGTTCCAGCGTGTAGAAATTGCCTGCATTTTCGTTTTTTTATTGCTGAAGAAGGTGAACGAGCCTAACTTCACCAAAAATTT
Organism: Lithobius niger; assembly: GCA_023313725.1. Taxonomy (NCBI): domain Eukaryota; kingdom Metazoa; phylum Arthropoda; class Chilopoda; order Lithobiomorpha; family Lithobiidae; genus Lithobius; species Lithobius niger. The sequence continues at coordinate 65,124 of JAHWFP010027690.1, forward strand.
CATGGGAATTGTTTCACAGTTTTGTTTGGTGGTAAAGTGTATTCCTTTTGTTTTTTTTTTAAGTTAAAGCAATAATACGTCATAGCGAAAAACCAGCAAATACGAGGACAGCAACATGTAAAGAAAAAAACAGATTGGTGTCGGAAAATTTTTTCCGACAAAGTTACTGTCACAGACAATGGCAGAAATTACTGCTTTTGGACTAAATGTTTTACGCTACTTAAATTGAAGTAGCAATTAAGATGTATCATTATAATTTCAATCGATTCATCAAAGTACCGAAATTAACCTGTCGCCTTCTAAATATTTTTCAATTCTGAGCTAATCCCCAATGCTATTATCTCATTTTTATTCTGATCATGACTCGGTAGATGAGCAGTTGCTAGAATGTTTATGCAGACCAACCGTATTTCCAAAAATAAGTGCTCTACTTTTTAGCAACTGCAGTTTGTGACGTAAATGACAATAGCTCAACAGACATAAAATTATTTATGCTTGAAGAACTAGCACTACAAAACTGCAAATAAATAAATCAACTTGGCCTCTTTCGCGTAGAAACGAGAATCCAGTTGCGTTGATGTTTAAAAACGTGCAATATATTCCATCTGTATTACGGCCCATTTAGTAACTTCTGTACATAACTGATAAAAACATTTCTTTGAGCAAATCCATCTAAGTCCACACGCACATGCGGCAAATCCATTATCACAAAACTCTAGCCGTTATAAGAATTAAGGAGCATTCGGTCAATCATCAAACCGTGTGGCCAGAGGCAATCTACAATGTACTACCCCAGCTTATAAAAAAGTGCTACTACTGTAGCCTAAACACTATTTGGCTTTGTACACGAAAGTTCAAGATATTATGGCACCCAAGGCAACTTTGTTCCAAACAACATGCCTCTACATATGACGTCATTTGGGTATTATACTAATGGTATTTGAGGACGTGCGAGTTCAGGTTAACAAAATTAATTTCTTTTGAGTTCTGGTTTCAGTAGTTATGCTCATATGTATAAAATGTGTTTCTCTGTACCGAGAAGAACGCAAGTAGCGCAGATGGTTAAGTAACGGCAAAGTGAGATGTGTTATAAATCAGAAACATCAAATGGGATAGAAGACGGCGAAATTTGGCTTCGTGGTCGTGAAGACAAGAAATAAAAGTCAGCCCCTGATTGGCAATGAAAGAACTACTGTCGGTAGACATCCAGCAAACAGAAAAATTGTCAGCAGTTTATTCCTGCCTTGAGCACCTATCGAATGAATACACAATGAGATGATGCTCCTCATAAAACATGTAAAAGCTTATCCAACTTGTACTTATTACACACTTTCTCAGAAAAATTTGTAAACACAAAAAACACATATGGAGACGTGATGACAGCCACGTTTTGTGGAACTTTAGTTTTTATGTTTTTTGTTTATACATTTTTCTGAGAAAGTGTGTTGTAAGTACAAGTTGGATAAGCATTTATATGTTTTATGGGGGCATCATCTCATTGTGTATTCATTCGCAAGGTGATCAAGGCAGGAATAAATTGCTAAAAATTTTACTGTTTGCTGGGTGTCTACCGAGGTTCTTTCATTGCCAGTCAGGGGCTGACTTTTATTTCTTATCAAATGGGAATTGATAAGGTAAAAAAAAGAATCAACACAGATGCAAACCATTTCAGCTGCAGTTAATGCCAGACTGCCCGAGCGGATAATTAAATTCACTACCTTTAAAACCAAAAACAGGAGCCCGCAGCTATACTAACATGGCTGAGTGTAGAGCTTTAGACTTGGGTACATATCAAAGGTCATTGGTTTAATTCCCACTCACGAAGTCTGACATTTTAAACAACCGAGTCCATTTGGCTTTCTGTATTATAAAAACTGGCTTACTCTTTCAATGCGATAGGCCGAAAGGCTCATTGATTTTTAAGTTGGTAACACAGAAATCACAAGGAAAGGTGTACGCTATTTACCAAAATGTACCTTGATTGTCACTAAATTGTCACCAACGTGCAAATTTTCGGTGGGCTTCTTATCTTGTTGAAGTATCTCCCATCTTCTTCAAGCACTTTGAGGGTTGAACGCCTTTAGAATTGGAGAAACGTCCCGTTTCTACATGTCTAAAGGCGTTTAACCCTCAAAATGCCTGAAGGTGGGAGCTCTCTCAACAAGTTAAGAAGCCCACCGAAAATACGCACCTTGGTTCAGTGAAAATCAAGGAACATTTTGGTGAACAGCGTATTGTTTCAAGTTTTTGTTGTTCGATCCCAAGTAATAAGCAAAAATCAGAAGTGGATTTTCAAAAACAGGACAAGTCAAGGACAACAGAGAACAACTAATATTTTTTGGGTTGGTTCCAACACGAAGTCAAGGTGACGATACGGACAAAGTTTGTTTGACTCGGAAACTACAAAGTTAGTAAATAAAGAATAAATCGCAAGGCAAACAGTCTGCGTTAAAGACTAGTCTTGTGAGAATACAAGATACACTAATGTGAGAAAGAAAATAAGACGACTGCCCCGACGGCGACTGGAATTTGCGACTTCCCGCTTACTAGCCATGCGCTCTAACCGCTGTGTTGCTGGGACGGATCCTGGCACCAAGCTCGATTCTAGCCAAGCTTAATTGCTATTCAACCTTTCTCGGTGATGGGCTAAAGGTCACAAACATGCACAAGGAGGGAAAGCAACTTGCTTCCTGGCCTCCACATTGGAAATAATGTGAGCAATAAATAAAGTATAAGTCACAGGTAAAAGGGTAAATGAAGAAAACAGTCTGATGAAAGACTAACTTTGTGAGAATGCTGGAACAAGTCCTTTGGAAAACTAGGTCTTTAATGCAGACTGTTTGTTTCGTTAACACTTTACATTGTGATTTATTTTTTATTTATTGCTTTCCCTCTCTGTGTATGTTTGTAGCCTTTAGGTCACCAACGAGAAGGGTTCAAGAGCAATCAAGCTTGTAGCCAGGATCCGTTCCGGTAGCGCAATGGTTAGAGCACCCGGCTACTAAGCAGAAAGTTTTGAGTTCGAATCTCAGTCGGGACAGTTGTCTTTTCTTTCTTTCTCAGTTTAGTGTATCTTGTATTCTCAGAAGTCAGGCTTTAATGCATAGCAGTTCGTCTTCTGCTTTCAGGTGAGAATTTTCTATTGCCTGCTTGAGAGTCTGTGAAGCTACTCTTTTGGCAGTATATGTTTTTACTGATATTTACTTGTACTGTTTTACAATTGCCTGTTACTTAATAGTGAAATAGCGTTTAACTTTTTGTAACATGCCTAGTAGACATAGCTATCCCGAAATAAGATTAGCGATATAGAATTTAACCCTCGCACGTCCCTAATAACATCTACAACACCGTTACAGTTTCAATGCAAAGTCGAGTAAATATGAGTACATAAAAATAGCCACCTGTGAGATTTACACTCGTCAGTTTGACATGATCTGCGTAAAATGTCATGAGTCTAAGATCTACTAAGGATGGATTTACATGAAGTTTGAATAAGTGACTTCACAGGTACTGTTTATATAAAATTGAAAGCACACCAAACCAAAATAAACTCTTAGCTAGGACACCTACAACAAATTAACAAATAAATAAATAAATAACTTCAGCCCAACAATGGCTGCATACTATATACTCTACTTATGTTCAGGTCTCTCACAGAATATTCGATGGTCAACATCCATAACTATCCAAAATGTCCAAAGGGAATTGCACGAACTCCCAAAAATTCTTGATCCATAACAAACATTGCGGTGTTCTTTCTTAATTATTTTATGGCATTCGTACGTCAATTTAAATTCATGATTCAGATCACGGTAAGCATTTCCACGACGACAACCAAAACAAAGAAAAAATAACACCTCCCACCTTATTGCTTTCTGTCATATGTCTCTAACAAAACAGTAAAACCTACAGAAATAACACAAATTCCAACATGAGGGCACAGCGCAGGTGTTGTTCCGTTTATGGCCATGCAGTAGTGTCTTAAGTATAATTTGATGGAAGTCAGTGAATCAATAACTTTGCTAGTAATAGCTTACGTATAAGATCAAATTACTGCATATCTGCTTATTGGTATCAGTAATGTCACAGTGGAAAGACGATAATTATCATAAAATATTACTATTGCGCTTGTCCAGATGGTTTGTTTGGGAGACGTAGTTAGATCATATTTGTTCACAACAAACAGATAGCGATAGACAGACACAAACGACAGACGGACGAGAAAACCGCTTGTCCAGATGGTTTGTTAGGGACGCGCCGTACAGTTCGATCATATTTGTTCACAATAAACAGACGGCGACAGACGAACGTGAAAAGTGCTTGTCCAGACGGTTTTTTATGAACATGTACGGTTAGATCAAATTTGTTCACAACCAACAAACGGCGACAGACAGACACAAACGAAAGACAGACGAGAAAACTGCTTGTCCAGATGGTTTGTTAGGGAGGCGTACAGTTCGATCATATTTGTTTACAACAAACAGACGGCGACAGACACAAACGACAGACGGACGTGAAAAGCGCATGTCAACAAAGTTTGTTACGAAAACGTACGGTTAGATCTTATTTGTTCACGACAAACAGACGGCGATAAACAGACACAAACGACAGATGGACGAGAAAATAGCTTCTTCAGATGGTTTGCTAGGGAGGCGTACAGTTCGATCTTATTTGTTCACAATAAACAGACGGCGACAGACGGACGTGAAAAGTGCTTGTCCAAACGGTTTGTTACGAAGACGTAAGGTTAGATCATATTGTTCACAACAAACAGACGGCGATAAACAGACACAAACGACAGATGGACAAGAAATCGTTTGTCCAGATGGTTTGTTAGGGAGGCGTACAATTTGATCATATTTGTTCACAACAAACAGACGGCGACAGACACAAACGACAGACGGACGTGAAAAGCGCTTGTCCAGACGGGTAGTTACGAAGACGTACGGTTAGATCATATTTGTTCAAAATAAACGGACGTACAAACAGACAGCTACAAATGACAGACAGATGCAAAAAACAGATGACAGATAATACAAACGCGGCAACTAGATAGTCCTTTACCCTCCACCATCACTTTCTACTCTTACAGTATATTCAATTCAGCATCAACAACTAACCTAACAGTCATAGAAAATTGCACCATTTAATGCCCATCGTACGTCAATTAAATTGTACGCAACTAATGCTTATGGATAGTTCTTCGATTCGATGACACTCCATCTTATTGCATTCTGTCTTATCATATCACCCATACCGTTTAGCTACTGAGTTGTGAAAAATACGCGTTAGTTCCTACATGAGGGCAAAGTGCAAGCACCGTTGCTCTGTTCACATTCGTGCAAACACTCTTAAGGGCTTTGAGTTTAATTTGAAGGAAATTGTATTAATCCACAAATTTGTTAATAATACACCAGTACTTTTGCAGAGAGACGATAACCATTACAAAATCTTAGCTGCCATTGTCCCTGTTCCTACAATCTTTTAGCCGGATAGTTCCTTGGATAAATATACAGGTAGATCACACTTGTTCACAAAAAACAGGCAGGAGACGCCAGACAGACAGATACATAGACCACGTCAGATGGAAAAAAACCGACAAACAGACTGACATCTAAGCAAAACTAGTGATCTTTCCTCCATCGTCCTCCCTACTTTTAAAGAACTGGTAGTTTTGCAGGCAACCTGGTAGTAAAAGCATCCCGATTCCTGGGAGGAGTTCAATTTAATTCAATTCAAGATAAACAAACACACAAAAACAGTGGATACTGATAGGGTGCCAAACTAAAAATGTCGAATGGACAATATTAGATTGGTAATTTGAATGTGGTCATGTTTAAGTAGTTTTTCCTTTTCGGTGATTGCCTGAATGACGAGAGAACATATGTCTCCTCAGTATTACCAGTGCATCAAGCTAGCTTGGCAACGATCGCCTGAAACACTGGTATGTTTTAAGCAGATAATGCATTAATTAACACTAAATTCTCTGAATTACCTCTTTGCACTGTGAACTTCCAGGGTTAAAAAAAAATAATATCCATAATGGATAAACCTTGAACGCTAATTAATTTTTAATTATGAAGTAGAACAAAAGCCAACACAGTGCACAAGTAAAACAAAACCTCTCAGTTATTACTCGACGTTTTGAGACATAAGTAAAAAAAACCGTGAGGTGAATTACTTTGGATGGATTCTTGCCAAATTTCGATGAATATTCTCTGTAGATGATGTTAAGAATCCAGCTTTATTCGTCTTCTTCAAGCACTATTACAGTTTGTGGGAAGATCTTAGTGCTAGATCCAAACTGTTTTGAATTTGACTCATTGATGAGTTGATAGCTGCGACCACTGATCTCTACGTCGGTTGTTGTTTCAGTTTCAGCTTGGAGAAAAGATGTCGTCTGCCATTGTGTATTGATGTGTTTTTTGAGAATGTTTATTGAGAATGATATATTAGGAAGTGCAGGTGGCTGAAGGTTCACGAGTTTCATTCCTTCTTCTTCGAAATGCTTAAAAGCAAGTGACTCCCCGAAGGTAGCTGTCAAATTTAGAGTTTGACATGAGCAGCATTGTGGCTCACGACAATGCAGCTCCCCTCAAACTCAACATTCGACAGCTGCCTTCGGGCTCTTGAGTCACTTGCTGGTAAGGATTTTGAAGAAGAGAAAATGTAACTCATGCACCTTCAGCCATCTGCTTTTCCCAATATAAATCATCTTATCTACCCAGTTCTCAAAAAACTAATGTGGGCACGGTTGAAGACAACACCCTTTCCCCAAAATGAAAATGAAACAACAACCGACGTAGAGATCAGTGGTCACGGCTCTCAATGCACCAATGCGGAAAATTCAAAACAGTTTAGATATAGCAGTAAGCTCTTCCCATAAACTGCAATGTTGGCCGATAAAGACGAATGAAGCTGCCTATTCTCTAGCATCATCTATAAGAATATTCATCAAAAATTAGAAGAACATCTTGATTGGGACTGACTTTTTGAAATTGCGTATTTTTTGTATAAAATGTTTCAAGACATGTTGAGCTTAGATTCTTTACACATAGGTAAAAGTCAAGTGAACAAATAACTAATAAATTTTATCCTCAAAATAAGGAAAGGGAATTGCACAGGGTACAGTTGTCAGTATCACTAATATGCACACCCAAATGAAAGATAAACACATTTGTGAGTAGAAATGCTCGAGTCATGAAAAGTAAAAAGTTTTATCGCTAAGATGCAGTTTGAGTTTCCTTTTTAAACTAACTCAACCACCACCTTCCGAGGCAAAGTATTCCATACACTCTCTATGCGTCGTATGAAGTAATTGTGGCTGGTATTACACCTTGCTCCTTTCCAATCAAAATGTCAAGCACGCCGTCAGGTGCAACCAGCGTGAACCTAAAGCAAGGGAGGTCCTTCTCCCTAGTAAATATTAGTCTGAATCAACTTACAGCATAAATCAATGATGTGCCTACGAAATTCAAGGAACTCCTGATAAACGTTCTTGATAAAATAGCCCAACACAGCCAGGTAAATACTATTTTAATTTTCTTTCAACACTTTCTAGTTTTCTAATATTGAATTTGTAATACGGATTTCAAACACTCAGAACCACTTTCTAAACCTGGTGTCAGATACGTCTTATATGCTTTAACACGGGTTAAAAATGCAACCGAGATCATGCACCCGTTGTCACCAGGCAAACCTGGTTAGGATGCAAAATCTATCCAAAGTGAGTCAATTAGCCAGCTAAGCATATGTTTTTTTTTATTTTTTTTATTTTTCTTTTCAGTCTCATCCGTTATCCTACATCCTAACCAGTTTTACCCGATGACTCGGATGATCTGGGTGGCATATTTCTGCACATTATATTTTATTTCTTTACTTGACTTACTTATGTGTAAAGAATCTTAAAAATGTGTGTACTTTGGAGAAATGGGTCGAAACGTTGAGCAATAACTGACATTTATTTTACTTGTGCACTTTGTTTTTTGTTGTACTTAACTACATAAGCGTGTCTATTTTATGATTAATTTATAACGTTACATATTTATTTAGTACTTGGCAGATCTGTCAAGAATTATGTTTAGCATTATTCCGTCTTTCTAGTCATTCGCATCAATGAATAAAACCTGCGCTGTTGCCCGTAAACATAAAATTATGGAATGTATAAAAATTACGAAATATTAAAACAGCATACCATTCTAATAATTTTCAAAAATTAATAACAAGCTAATTAAACTACACGTCTCAGACGTATTCCTCGATTCATCTAGAGAAATAACACATATCGTAAATATAAAATAAATTCGTAAAACACATTGCTGAATCTAGCTTAAGTATTTTTTAAGGAACCATGACGACCGTTATGTTTACTACCTTTAACCTCCATGAGTATTAAGTGAAGTAAAACCTAGGAAAAGTTTCATACAGTTCGTTAAGAAACCAAGAATTCCAAATGTCATGTATAAATAGTCGCTTCAGATCGGTTTTCTTCTTGTAAAGTAAATGAGGTACGCCTAGTAATGGGTTGTTACACAACACAAAAACTTGGAATCGATGAAGTAAGTATAAAGTCCAGGTACTTGGAAGTTGGAAATTGCATTTGGCCCAGCCAAAGTGTACTTTTGTTACAGATTCAACAGTACATGAGATTCCATGGAGCCGCTTCATATTATTTCATGCGACGAGATTTTCATTTTGGATAGCAAAATTCACAGATTTAGCAGTGGAACACAAATTCAACAACATTTCAGCATAAACCCTAACTCAGACAAAGCCATAGATATTCCCCTTAAGTATACAGTGGAAATTAAAATAATTCAAAGTAGCCAAGTGAACAACAAAAAAACCACAAAATATATTGACATAAAAACGTCGTTATGCTGTTTCCAAGATTCTGCCCTCAGCTCAGACTGTAGGTAAACTAGCACGCACCCTTCCCTAATCACTGCCCGAATCTGTACCAAGCTCGACAACCATTTACAACATCTGCATGAACTTTCGTGCGACTACCTGATGACACCCAGATCGCAATTTAAAATCGCACAACGTTAATCCCAATAGGCAAGATACAACACAGGTTCAAATTACTTAAACCACAAAGAATGATGCTTGACACATTACGGTCATAATGAGTAACAAAAATACATTTAAAATCACAGGCAACACGCGTGTTTATTAACTGCTGCAATCCTTTGGAATTGGTGAGATTTGCTTACAAGTTTGCATCGTTTCTATTTGACGTTCAAATTGAAACTCAAACTAGCCTTTCTTTCATTCTCAGTTTCATTACAGTCGCCAGCATAGGGCCATGTGCAATGAATGGCTAACAGTATCATTGAAAACAAACACACTTTAAGTGCTGCTAAGTTACCAAAAAAAGCAGTGTTCTCTTAATACTGTCCGAATTATCTTTATAACTACCGTAAGATCAACGATAGGATTCGTAAATGCTGCAAATGTTGCCGAGCAAGACGCAGCATCAAAATGTGACAGCGGGTTTGCTGCTATGTTGGAGCTTTATTCACGCTTAATTGCTCCCAACGCCAAGCAGCAAACCCTCGATCACCAAACAAGTGTAATTTTGGAGCATTTGTTTAGCGTATGTATGTTGACAGATATTTTTTTACATTTGCCATTATGGCCTTTGCGTGGGCGGATGAAGTTTACCTGCAGTCCGACTTTGATCTTCTTGGTGAGGGCTCCCTCAGGGAAGACCGCCTGCACCTGGGGTACGACAGTGGAGCTAACCATACCACCCTCGGGACCAATGGCGTGCACCTCCTGCCGGATGCGCGTGATGATGGCGAAGTACTGTGGGAAATCTGTTGTCAGAATCCGTGTGATGCGGTTTGTGTTCAGGTCATCCAATGCACTGAGTTCTGGAAATGATACGTAATTATGAATACAAAATCGTCCCAAACAAATACATGTTAAAACAGAACGTATTTAATAATGATGTTTTAAATAATTTCCTAGGTTTTAAAGTAGGTACAGAACTAATTTAACCTGTAAATGTTTGTGGATCTAGCAATGCACGCCATCGGACGGTTTTAAATTCTGCGGTTCGCACTGCGTTACTACATCAACAGACCAATCGAAGAGAGCAAAAGACTTAAAGAGCCAACACGTCGAACACGATGCGTACCAAAGAATTCAGAACTGTCAGATGATGTGGATCGCTGGAGGGTAGAAAATTCACAGGCACCTCTTTACATATCAAACTACAGTAGAACCTCAATTATCCGAACAAATTGGGACCGAAGGGTGTTCGGCTAATCGAAAATTCGGATAATCCAATTTACATGTAAAATAAAAGAGGAAAACTTATTTCTTCACTCAGTTTTAGTGTTTGTGAACTACGCTTGATTGTATAAGACTACTGAAAAGAAATTTTGCTTGAAATGACTCCAGGAACATACACAAAGCAAAGTCAATGCTTATTACTTCTCTAAAAATCTGCAAATTTCTGAATATTTTGTAAGTAGTAGAGTTCGGATAATCAGGGTGTTTGGATCATCGAGGTTCCGATAATCGAGGTTGTACTGTACTTATAACTAAGAAAAGAAAACCAACGGAATACATGCAAACAGTTATCTAGTTCCTTCCCGTTGGTTGGATTATGGCATGGTGTTCCTCGTCGCACAATTACAACGAGAAAATACTGTTGCGAATTTTCAAGAAGTTATTTGGAGAAGTCAAGTGGTATTCAATTATCAAGAAGGTTGCGTCACTTCTGGTGTACGTGAGGTAGAAGTCTTTATCCATATCTCCTTGCTCTCCACTACCAAGATTAAGGCTTACCAGCACACACGAACAGAATTCATGTAAGAGTCATCAATTCTTGTATTTTATGCCCAATGATGAAACAGTGGCCTTTGATTAGTAACTACAATATTTCTTATTGTAACGGCATGACAATGAACAACACGCAATTAGACATGCCGTACTATATAAAACAGATCATTCTACAATTTTTAGTGAAATACAATAACGTAAAGTTGATTAAATTTTGATATAAACAGTACTTGTTTGTAATTTCTTGTATGGTATTGTACATCAATTACAAAATTATAAACCAAATAAACATTTGTCTGCTCAACAACCATTGCTT
>JAHWFP010027690.1:76243-92708 GCA_023313725.1 Lithobius niger
AGTGTTCTGGAGATTTAGGGGCCCACACAAACAACTGTCGTCATCAGGCAACAATACAAAACTCATGTCACTATAACATGTTCGATTGTCTGCTTTTTGAATCGGCGGCTGACCATAGCCTCCGCCACTTGTACGACCGGTCCTTCTCTTCTCACGCAGCACACTATACAACTCCCTACGGAGCAGAAACTGTATTCCAGGATTGGATGGTCCCAGCTGGATAGTCATCTCTGAATATCCAGGGACCATCCAATCCTGGAATACAGTCTCTGCTCTGTAGTGAGTCATATGTCATGTGTCTAAAGGATCAGAGCTAACAAAAGCTATGGTTAGTAAACAGTGCCTTATTCTCCAAATGAGACCAGGCTCAGTAAAACGTGTTTAGCAGGTGTGTGAAAAAGGCCTTAAACAACTAAATAAGATCAACATCAATGCTACAGAGATAGACAACAGCAGTAACCCACTTAACTCGTTGACACCACTCACACGAGGCCATGTAAGACACAATGCTGGGCCATTTAAGAGAGCTAATATTTCAAGAAACAAAAACACACCTGAACCACCAGGAAGAACACAGGTTCAGGTGTGTTTCAGGCGGTTCAGGTGTGTTTTTGTTTCTTGAAATGTCTTTGCAAAACCACTGTTATCGCCGTTTACCGGATTTAGCTAATATTGTAAGTACGTTAAGTGTCCGTACTATTTCAAAAATGAAAAAGATAGCTTTACCAATATATTCTGTAAATTTTTGACAGTCAATGTTCTGGAGATGTAGAAGCGCAAACGACTGTCGTCATCAGGCAACAACAGAAAATTCCCGTCACTATGTCTTGTTCGATCATTTGCTTTTTGAATCGGCGGCTAAGCATAGCTTCCACCACTTGTAAGGCCGGTTCTCCACCTCTCATGCAGCTCGCCATTAAACTCATTACAAAGCAGAAACTGAATTACAGGCTTGAATGGTCCCTGGATATTCAGGGATGACTATCCAGGGATCATCCTATCCTGGAATACAGTTTCTGCTCCATACGGAGTTTAATAGCTGCGTGAGAAGAGAATAACCGGCCTTTCAAGTGATGGAGGCTACGGTCAGCCACTGATTCAAAAAGCAGACAATCGAAGATGACATAGTGACATGAATTTTCTGTTGTTACCATACGAAGACAGTCGTCTGAGCCCCTACATCTCCAGATAAGTGACTGTCAAAAATTTGCAGAAGATATTGGTAACAGTATCTTTTTCGTTTTGAAATTGTACGTGAACTGTGCGAATGAAGAGGATTCCTGATTTTTAAAGTAAACGAAACAAGATTTTTAAAGTGTGTAAGTGACAAAAAAAAGTCTGCAAATGTATTTAAGGTGAAACTTAAAAAGAAAATTGATTTTTTTGTATTTTTTGTTTGTTTTTCTTCTTAACGATAAATAACATACTACATTAAATCTAGTTTAATCAACTGTAGAGTCCAACAAAAATTACATATTACTAAGTGCAAAACAGACTGTCGTACTCACCCAAGGAACTTGGCAGCTGTAGGGCCCATTTCGAGGATACGACTGGCACACGCCTCCCCTTCCATAAGGGGTGGGGGGTGAGCGAGCTTGTCCTTCTTCAGGTAGCGGCACGTGATTCGCATCGGCATGGGTGCCTTTCGCGGCGGGATGATGACGCGCACGCCCGAATGGCGGCACCCGCGCATGGCTCCGCCTCGTGCATCAACCATAAAGCTGACCAAAAATCTGTAAGGGGTAAAAAATGGGGGAAGGGGGAACGGCCGCACAAAGGGACCTGTTAGACTGACATTCAACAGTAAAAAGAACAATCATGAATAAGCTAATTCTGCTGTTGATGAATTTGTAGGATAATAAAACTCAGAAGACCCTTTGCAACTCTTGGTAGGCAAAACAATATCCTTTAGGTGAGCTCGAAGAGAAAAGAATCCACAGCATTTTCCCTCTTTGCGACACGTCTCAGCCATCGAGTTTGCTTTCCCTCCAATATTTTATCTGACTCTTAATTCTTCAAAATTTATTCGTAATAATTTGTTGATTGCTGGGAACTGAGAATATTTTTTTTTTATTATTATTCAGAAAATTTGCGTAGAATTTTTTGATTTGCAGGTAAATTCACGTAATGACAGCAGATTTTTACCAACGACATTTTTGTACGATTAAACGAACTAAGTTTTATGAATATTTATCTTGTTAAAGTGGTTCATATCAGGCCTGGGCAACCTTTTTCACCGGTGTGTTCAGATATCCCGTTTTGCTTTACAATTATGTGCAAAATAAACAATTTATTGGTTTTAGAATTTGTTGCACTAGTGAGTCCTGTTGATCAGGAGATTGTGCGATTCAATCTCTGTGGGCAACATGAACTACCGCAAAAGCATAGGCGGCGCCCCTCCCCTGTATCAGCCAGCTTCAGCTTCCAAACCCTGAAAAAAAATTGTACAACAAATTCAAATGAATTCAAATGTCTACAGCAAAAAAGTTCGTTGGAGTACAGGAGTGCTGGAGTGTGAACAACACGGTGCAAGTCTCTTAGACTGTTGCCGGAGGAAGAAAAACCAGTACAAGCGTTGTCGAAAATTTGTAAGTTTTAGTGGAAGCTTGGCAATTTTGGTTGTGTGTTTTGAACTGTAGATCTTGGATTACAGTAAGTTTTCTGTGATTATAAAAAATCATTTTTTGCCGAGTTGTATGATCTTTAGAATCTAAATCGAATTTTAAAACCATCTGTACAGCATCGGAGTACTGGTTTGCAGGTGGATATATATCGTTCTCATCCAACTGTTTTAATTATACCCCCGTTAGGCGTATATCATAACTGTACTGCCACACCCACGCAACGTAACGCGATGCCCCTGGAGGTCTGGGACCTACATCTTTTGGCTGTCAGTCCGCCTCTGAGCAAAAGCAATTGTCAAGAATGTTTTCATTAATCAAGAACTAAAGTTATAGTTTAGAAGGTAATCAGACATTGCCCTAGTTCTAACCATACGGGTAATCCCCATTAATCCACATTAATCTTTAAACTTTAATCCACATTAGTTAATGCTTGACTGATATCATTGTGAACATTACAAACAATTTTTTAATAACCCATTGTGCTACTCGGAATTCCCTGCCATCTCAAGGTTGTTATGGTACCATCCGTATCCAGTTTTAAGAAATCTGTAGTGAAAGTAAACTGTGTAGCTTTAGAAAATGTTTGTTAGAAAATGTTTGTTAGAAAATGTTTGTGAACTGAGTTGCTTCGACCTGTACTTCTTTCGTGCTTTTGTTTTTTATTATCGCATGATTTTGTAACTTTAGTTAGAGGGTAACATATCTTATCTAAATCCTCTCTTATTTTAAAATATAAATAACACAACGTAAGCTGAACATGACAGCGTTTGTTTTTAATTCTTTTTAAGATGCGTGGGCGTAAGAGTTTGGCAGTTGTTGGGGGTTGGTTGGCCAGGCCTGGTTTAAATCATGATTACTTCACAGGGAGTCACGCTTTAACGAACTAATTTAAATGGCTACATAAATTACAGTTATAACAAAGACTTAACATTTTTAAAAGTTATTGTTTAATTTTAAACGTGTATTTAGTTTTACGTAATAATTTAAATCAACTGACAAATTCAATTAGCAATCCATAAATAACACGGTTTTTATCTGGCAATTACCTCTTTTCTGAACTTGGATTCATGAGTAAAAAAAAATGTAGATGAAAGACGAACTCATTAAATAACAGTCCCACGGCTTATTAACAGCCAAGCAGCAGCGTTTCTATACCACCATCTGGTGCACAGACACTTCATTCCCACTTCTTGACAATTACACTAGCCGATAATGATTAAAAGAATTGGCAGCTGTTTCGAACTGGAGCTTATTAGTTCCACTATGAAGTTTACACTGTAAATTAATTGTATTTGTGTGTGTGTGTGTTCTAGAAGGAATTGTCACTGCTATTGTGCTCCTTTAAAATTATTATACACATTTGGCTGTAGAATGAACTTATCCTTACTATTGCACTATTATTTTTATTATTACTATTTAGGTTTTACTGTAGTTTTAGATTATGCTCGTATATACGACCACAGATGATTTGATGAATGCGCTGACGTTCAACGAATTTTGTTTTAATTTGGTGGAGAGAGTTCAAACTAAACTTAGCTTTGTAAAACAAAAAATTAATTAAAACAATGTTTTAGCATTTAGCCTCAATTTAACACATTGTGCTTGAACTATTTTACAGTAATAACCAAAGGTGTATTTATATAGCTTCATTACTGTTATGTATAGACTGCAAGCTTTATAGCTGTTGTGTTATTATTACACTGATCAAGGTTGGGAGGAGATTCTGTTTGTTTTTCTTTCAGCTTGGCTGGCTTTGTCACAAACAGCCAGCCAGTACGTAAACAATCGCATTAACTTTATTTATCGTCAACTGAAAGGTCCCCACCCACAACCGTATACGTTTGACTGAAAGGAAAAAAAGTAACATTAATGCTGAAATGCAACCCATCATAATTATCAGTCACTTGTTAGTATGTGTTACTGCAAGGCACGAAACTCTCACAATAAGCCAATCACAGCTTGATATCACACCACAAGAAGCCAATCAAAGCCAGATACCACAAACCTGCTCGGTGCCATGTCTGGCAAATTCACTTTTGTATTTAAAGCAGATTTCACCAAGAGTCTGCCACCAAGAGAGTGATGCTGGCCTTCCTGTACTTCCAGAGGCGGAAGAAGAAGATCAAGTCTATTTTTGTCCTCTCCATCTGTGGAGCAAGGCTCCTGCCTCTGCGCCAACATTCTTTGGCTCCTAACTACGTCAGCCAATCCCTGCTCCCCATTCAAAAGACTCTGCTGGGTGCTTTAAAGCTGACTTATCAGTGGTTGGTGGTGCACGTAAAGGTGTGGCTCATGATTTAAGGATACAGATTTTCTTTTAATCATGGCAAACACGTATGGTTTAAATTAGCAACCTTTTTTTTTTGTCTATTATAATTTTTTTTAACTATTTCAATCAATATTGGGAACAATAATTTGACATGTTATTATTTTGATTGTTTATCATAAATTCTGTCACGAGTTTAAATGTTAAAATTATCCAGTCAGTATAAGTTATAAGTAGTTTATGCAGTCCAGGTGAGTTGAAACTAAGCGTGGGAATTGTTAAGCAGTGTTTATGAAAGTGTACAGTTAAGGAATTATTAAAAGACACAAAGTTTAATGTTTATTTTTTTAAATAAGCAACATTTTTTTTCTAGCCCTTATTAATTTTTTATCAATTATTTTTGTTTATTATTGTTGTGCATAGCAATTTTAAAGATTTCATTACACTTTTTGTCTTCTGTCTTATTATTATTATTTTTTTTTGTAATTGTTTGTTTTGTTTCAATTTTGAAATCATTGGTGTCATCATGTGCATGTGTAGCCTCCTGTAGCAGCATGTGCAACCAAAATGAACTGAAGTCAAGCATGGAATGTTTCACAAACGATCATTCAGAACTACAGCAATGTAATTATGACAAACGTCGCTTTTGAAGCTGTAAAACTTTCATTGAACCAGGAAAGTCTCACCATACTTTGCTGACAGTTGGTGAAATAATGGCATATTCCATTTAATAGACACAAAATTTAACAACGTTAAATAACATGGACGTTATAACATGGTAGTTAACGCATTTATTTACCTGCATACGGTTTTAAATAGCTAAGAGATTAGACACCGCCTAAAAAAGTAAACTAGATTGTAGTTGAAACTTTCCAACTTTTTACGAAATACTACAGGGTTATTTTTTTGATATTTTCTGTCACACCTTTAAATGTGATTTTTATCAATATTTTTCGATACTTCAAATCCAGTATGGTTACATGGGTTTATTTTTATTTATCTACTGTTAGTCAAACCCTTGTTAAAAATCCATTTTAAAATGTGGTGTCTAGGAAATTTTCTGTTGAATATTGTGAAGTGTTTTTCAGGTATCCTGCTCATATTTACCACTTTGGCACTCATAGATGTTGGATCTACTTTCGTGACGTATAATCGTTTCTGGCACGGGCACTGCACAGTTACGTGAAGAAGCAAGGCGACGAAATGTAGTATTACTACGCTAAATCTCGCGAAACAGTAGAACAGCATTGTACGCACTAACTAACTAAGCTAACTACCTAACTAAGCTTGGCTTCACAAGACAAGAAGGAATCGCCCTTTAAAACTGTAAACAGTCTTAGTGGTTGATAAAAATCAGTTTTTGATTTTCCCTCAACTATGCACCAGCAGAGTACAAAGATACTGCAGAGTTGTTTTTATGGCCTACATGTATCAAACAAATAATCAATCTTTACTGTCTCGAACCTAGTACTCAACTTGAAACACTTTTTACAAGTTTTTTTTTTTTAATATAATCTAGTTTTAAGTTAATATGGTAGTATCACACTTTAATCCACAATTAAAATAAATTTTAATCTCAGCTCAGCATCTGGATTGTTGAGTTTCATTTTCTACTTTAAGGTTTTTCTGTACAAGACTTTTCTAATGAATCCAACATGATTGGAAGTGAAAGGAGAGAAGGCAAACCGTAGGCTGTTGTTTGTAATGTTGTGGTATCACAAACTCCCCCCTCCCCCCAAAAAAACAATCTGTTTGAGACTTTTCCGTACTGAGCAATGCATAAACTTAATTTGGTTAACACAAGATAAGTGTTACGTCATTAATACCGCTACTGTTAAAGTCATTTTCAACTATGGTCATTATTACCCCAAATTTGCTCATTTTCATACACTAGACTATCACAGAGTCATGCAAATTTTCAACCACTTTGTCTGTGTCTTCTTCAGGAGTTTTTTAATTTATCTGTGCCGACACATAAACAGAAGAGTGAATTAAATTTAAAAATGCCTGAAAAAGCCAAAAAATAAAGTGGTTGAGAATTTGCAAGACTTTGTGATAGTCTAGTGTATGAAAATAAAGCTGTGCCGACATGTAAACAGAAGCGTGAATTAAATATAAGAACACCTGAAGAAACCCAAAGATAAAGTGGTTGAAAATTGAAAGACATTGTGATAGTCTATCGTTCATTTCATATTATCTCTGCAAGAAACTGACTGAATGACGCCACATTTCCTTCCACTACGAAAGCAAAAAACACGTAACTATCTTACTCGTAGACACTAACAGTAACTGTGTAGAGTCTACAAGTGTGAAATCCACATGTTTTTGCACTCGCAGTGCAAGGAAACGCGGAGTCATACAGTCAGTTTTCGGAAAACATAATGTAGGACAAACTACAGTGTGTGAAAATGAGCGAATTTGAGACAATACTGACTGTAGTTGAAGGTAAGTAATGTTCATAATTATAGTATAGGGGTTCTCAGTCATGTTTAAAAAACTGCAATTTTAACATATTTGTTGACAATTTTGGACACGATAACAATTAATTGTCCAGTTCAGAAATTGTCTACTGAATATGTTAAAACATGTGGTCGCTAAGTAATGTTCTATTAGCTCTAGATTTAAACCTGCTAAAAGCCCTTTTAAACCAGTTTTTTTTATTTTGCGACTGTTTCACAAAGTGGCGAATTCACATTTCATTTACTGAAAAAAAACTAGCTTGTGCCATACACAATTTTCTACTAATTGTGCATCCAACAATCACTGCGCTCTTTGTGCTCGATACAGATTAGAAAAAATTGAAAATCGAGTGATTTTTTTTACTTTGGAGGTGATTAACTTGTGGACACATGCTTACGCTTCTTCCACTACACTCGACAGAGTAGTACTTTTGGAAGACGCATAAGCTGGTTCACAAATTAGAAGAAATTTTTCATTTTACTCTTTTGCACCCAATTTTTCTCAATATAAGCCGACATAGTATGTCCGTTCACCAATTTGTAGAAATATCGACAAATAAAAAATAATTCAGTAACATAATGTCCTCATTCTGACGTTAACAAAAACTGTACTGCAGGCACAGTAAATGAACAATTCGTACAAAACTGGAAACACAGATAACAACGTGCATTCTTGCTTGCCCGGCACCCTCACTGAGCCAATTTTAAAATTGCACTGTAACTTACAACTTAGTTTTAGAGAAGATTGTATGAAACCAATGGTAGAAAATAAGCCTATTTTAGGGTTGAAGTTGCAAAGTTCATCATCTTTATTTACTTCTTCAAAGGGCAAATTTACTTAATATTTCATACTTTCCATTGATTTATTTACATCACTTGTACACCTACTAACTACAGTTTTAACGCAGGCAGTGCAATTGCTGAATGTAACTATCAGGTATAATTTCTGTTTTACCGCATTTCCCTCTATTACCAGCACCGTTTAAGTTGCCAAATGATGCTAAGTTTGCCAGCAAGGGCATGTTACTGGAGTCAGAACAAAAAAAGTGACTTGTATGTATATCGAGAGTTTAATTAGTTAATTTATGAACTGTTTTTTTTCGTACACACTACGAATACTAGAGTTGAATGCCAACACTCTACGGGATGGTAGCAGATGTTATTAGGCCTACATTTGTGTGACTAGGCCTAGATTTGTGTAATCAAATTTATATTTGAGTAATTAGGCCTATATTTTAGTGATTAGGCCTGTATTTGATTAATTAGGCCGATATTCGTTGATTAGTCCTATATTTCTGTGATTAAACCTATATTTGAGTAATTAGGCGTACATTTTGGAATGACGAAGCAACTTTTGAGCACCTAGGAGCAGCTTGATTTTAAGTGACCAACTGCCATTATTAGGCCTAAATATGGGTGCCTAACATTTAGTATAATGGAGCCGATACAAGCAGTAGTTTCTGCTTTTTTTTAGCTTGCGAAGCCAGTTCGGATTTGTGCTTGTTAAATTACCCCAGCAAGGTGCATTTGCTCTCATCCATTTGCTCTCTATTGACGAGCCCAAGCAAGGGCGGAGCAGCCTCTCTAGAGATCTGTATGGGTGAGAGCAGCTTGATTTCAAGTGATCAACTGCCATTAATAGGCCTAAATGTGGGTGCCTAACATTCAGTAGAATAGAGCTCCATGATAGTAGCAGTAGTATCTGCTTTTTTAGCTTGTTGAAGCCACTCCGGTTTTGTGCTTGTTAAAGCACCTAGGATGGTGAAACTAAAACAAGTATGTTAAGCGATTTTTCACGAAGGCACGGATCACAAATGGAACCCCTGGTGCCCTCTAGGTACGATTAGTTAAACGAAAAACTCTCCCTAGTACACTTAAACGAGCTGTTCCAAACTCTCCTAAACATATCGAACGTTATTTACTCGTGCTATTAACGCTCATCTGGTCAACTTATGTTACGCGTTCCGATTTTCAACCGAGTTTGTAAAAACCAGTTATTGTGCCTGCAATACCGACACAAAACAAACCCCCAAAAGCTGAAATAAACTAAACGCTAGAGACAACAAGGTGTTAATCAAAGGAGCACTTACGTTTTCCACTTTAGCTTGCTAAAGAATGGCCAGCATGCGAAGGAAAGAAGCAAATCTACCAGTTAGTTCAAAGACCTATGCCTGAAGCGGTGGCAAAGGCCAAATAAGTTGGCCCCCCACCTTCTCAAACTTGTTAAGTGTAAGCTAAAGCAATGTCATTGCTGGTCCACAACTTGAAAACAGTTTAACGAACATGTATTGATGCATTTAACAACAAATTCATTGACATAGTACGGAATTCTGGCAGGCTGAAATTGCAAAAAAGAATTGTTGGAAGAAAAAAAAAAGAGCCAAATTTTCAGCCATTTTGGACGATTACTTCCGTGCAAATATTGCACAGCAACTTTTGAGTGCCGTTTAAAATGTTACAGAAACCATGATTGATTTGACTAAAAAAAAGATAACGCTTCGAAACAGTCGTCAAAAAATACATAACAGTGGTGGAACTTGTGAATTTTTAAATGCACGCAAATATCGACGAAAACTTCACTATTCTATGCACAAATTCAAAAAACGAACTAACACACACGGTATCAGCAAATTTTCGATAGGGTGTTGACTAACGACACAGAAGGGCCCCACCTATTCGGCAGGCATCTCACCACATGGAAACAGGGCACAAGATCGAATGGAGCCACACCAAGACCTTGCCAGTCTCAAACTCCAGACGTGACAGACATCCACGAGGTCCTGAATTGCTAACTATCCAGCACAAGTTGTCTCTCAGCAAGTCCCTAATGAACTTGCAGGGACCATCAAACCCCTCAAACGTATATTATTAGTCAAGTGTTTAGGGAGCAGCTTTTTTAATTAATGCATGTGCGTAAATTTTGAAATGTAAAGTGGACTCGTTTTTCTTTAGCATGATGTAAACTTGTGAGTATAGCGATATTTTCTGAAGAAGGTGAGCGCATTATTATCGAAAATTTAAAAAGAACATCTGCAGATGATTCTACGTGTGCGATAAAGCGTTAATTTTTTCCGCCGATGTCCAACTTCAGTAAACGAGGACTGTCGAAACTATTACATAGATACTGGATATATCTTTTCCTGACTTTGAAATTGTGCGTATTTTTTTGAGTGTCAGCTTTCAAAGTCAACAACATCACATGTTGAAGCTGAAAAGTCTGTGATTCTCATGTTTATATGAAGAAGTTTTCCCAACACCTAATATTTTGTACAGCCTGTTAAAGCATTCAAAGTAAAATTTAATATATAATAAAGCAGTTCTGTAAACCTGCACGTATTATAGGTAAAATTTTAATCCAAAGATTATTTGTGGATCAGCAATGAGAAGTAATAGGCTACAAAGCACAAAAAGCACAAAAGGCAATAATAAACCCATTAATTTAGTAGCAAAATTTACAGCAAACAGCAGGATAGTTGTTTCACAAAACAAACCTGCTTCAGTTGCGTCCAACTTCCATTCAGTTTGTACAATAATTTGCAGCTTAACATGGCAAGGTTTCAACAGCTCTACTCAAAATTTGTTAAAAGCCAAGATACCAGACTTCAATGCATGTGTGCATAGAATATGCTATCAGTTTTCAGGCTGTTGCTTTCATACCTGCTTTCATGCTCACATGACTCATGCAGTGCACGTGCATGCATGCTGCGGTGTGATGACTACACAAATTTAGTAATCAACTGAATGATACCGTATGTTTAGTCTGTACAATGCTAAATAAAAAAAAAGTCTATTTATACACCGCAATGAAAGTACAAAACAAAGCCAGTTTAAGAGTTTTGTTTAAAATACACTGTCTTCTTTGTGCGATTAGTTGTCGGATATTGCGTCAACATCTGTGTATAATTTCTGGAGTACTTCTGGATTTTTCTGGCCTTGAACCAGATGTATAAAGTCATAACAAGACACGCTAGCTACCAAAATATTAATTTTAAGTTATGCTGTGTCGCTGCAAGTTTCGACTATATTATTTGCTGCAAAAAGTCCTACGCATTTTATTATGTTACTTAAAATAAATAAATAATAAAAAACTGAACTTCAAAAGAAAATTTGTTACTGTACACAATCATCGGCTCAGAATTTGAATTAACATTTCTGCTGTGTTAGCTGCTTTTCACTACAAGTGTGTACAACAACTTTGACCTATTAATTGCAAATAACTACATTTGTTACCAATTGAACGCCTAGCGTACAGTCTTATGGTTTCTAAAAAAAAAATAAAACAAAATTAAAATATAAAAAAAATAATAACTCGAACCTGTGCCGCCACATTCCTTGCGCGGGAGCAACAAAATCTTCCTCACTGCTTACACTTAGACTGCTGTTGATTGTGGTAAAAATCAGACGCAAGCATAAATGAGCAAAAGCCACGGCTCAACATTCGTAGTCCAAAAAAACAAATAAATATCAAATTACAAATGTGTGCTACCAAATCCAGTCATCATGCATTTTGCGCCAAACGGTGACAGAAGGTCAAAATGCCCAAGGCTCTATACAGCAAGTTTGGACACTGCGACAGTTGAGAGCGATGAATGCCATTCATTAGCGTCTTCACATTCACAAGTAAAAAGAGTTGGATTCAGTCCACTTCTCACCAGCTGAGCCTCAAGCCACCCAAAAAAATTTAATTGCAGCAATTTATTTACATGCTGTGCGACCGCTACACGGATAAACATGCACAATTTAACTTTTTTTTTCTATGTAAGCTTTCACGCCTCTATGCCAAGTCAAGAGTTTATGCAGAGAAAAGTTTAGTCTAATTTGTTTGTGTTAGTATTTCCATTAACTCATACTCTTTCGCCCTGGCCCATGTCTTTGTTTACAGTACAGTACAGACAAATGTGCTATATATTCCAGTTGTACCTGGATAAAGTCATAAGTCCAATTGGAATTCAGTATATATTTGATAACATGGTAGCAGATTTCTTTGTTTTAGCTTTAGTCGCTGTTACCATGGGCTGCTTTGTTTAAAGCATCAAAGGCAGAAGATCCTTGTGACTCTGCTAGTTTAATGCAACTCATACTTTGAAACAATGAAACACGCATTGTTGCCGAAAGTGGAAACATGTTCCTGATTTCAGTCTAATTGTGACTGGTCTCTGGTAAAGGCTAGATCCGAATGGTTACCAGTTGAGATTTAACTTCAAAAATAGACATTCCCTGACAGAGGGAGTTGATCTTTCAAGTAGTTTTGGTGCTTTCAAGTCCCGTCAGGGAACGTCTATTCTTAAGTACCTCCCCCGCAACAAAATAACCTTTCGAGTGTGATTTAACATTTTTCAAACCATGGGGTTTCCACAATGCAAAAGAAAATATTGCAACAAATTTCCGAACTTATGAGATATCACTGTCGACATGTGCGTTCCCGTTATTATGACCTCGGTTAAACCTGGAGCCTCCAAATAAATGAATTTGCCAGTAAACAAGGACCAAACTAAATGCTACCTTCTCCGCCCTAATCTGTGATTGTTTAGTTAAGAAAAATAACTGGCAAGATGCTGCATGAATGCGACAGGGCTTCAACTAGAAATTTTAAATGGAAAGAATAACTTCAAATTTCAAATCGCAGTTCGACATATTGTAGCATCATATTATTAACCAAGCGATAATAAGACAACGATAATTAATGTGCCAGTGGTAAGTAGCCATCGCACTACATGCTTATTTCAAACATTCATTTCCACAGTCGTTACCGTAAACCAAATCAGGTAACAAAATGCATACGCAGGTATGAAAGCATATTTTCGTGCCTTAGAAAAAGCTGTTAACTTAACAAAGTAATAATTAACAACATTTATGCGTCTGCCTCCACTACGAATTGAAGTCATGCTCCGTAGTACATACACCCTTGAAGGCACATATCTCTCAAGCAGATTATCTGTTTGGTGTAACAACATTCCTACCCATGCAATACAGTAAGCCATCAACATTAAGTCTCGCATACGCTCCCTCACACATATGCCACTAGTGAAAAGTTAGCGTTTCTCGTCTGTTATGCAAAAAGCAGGTCACCAGACCTAGACAAGGACAGTGACTATTGAACTAGACACAAGACTCTTACGATTGTTGACTCGAATCAGTTCAAATGTTCCAACTGTAAGTCTTACCTACGAAACTCGGTGAGCTTCGGTCTGAAACAAGTCAAGAGAATAACATACGGAGATCTATGAGGATCGCCAATCACGTGTGATTACCGCAAGTTAGCTGGGAGGAATTAAACCCCCAATAAATTGTAACCAAAATTGGTGAGGATTGGCAGCAAAAAAATCGACAATAGCTGGTAAAATTAGAAGCAGGGTTCGTTTAATAAGCAGTGTCAACTAAGGCGTGATTTTACTAGCATTGTATATGTCTGTTGGTTTGGTTCGGTTCGGTTCGGTTCAGTTTGTCAGCTTCTTCTGACACGAAATCAAATTTCTGACATTCAGTTGCAGACACAATCTTCCAATTTTCCCTCATTGTAACATATAGTGTAGAGTTACTAACAAATTTAGGTTACTCCGCCCTTGCAAGTTTTGGGTAGGAGGAAAGACTGGCTTCTTCACATGCTAATCAATGCGACCACATGCAAACCGGCCCATATTTGTGTTTTTTGTTTAATTCTTATCAGGAAGTTTTCCCTAGGGCTCGTACGGCTCAGAAATTCTCAAAATGCGATCTGAGTTAACTTCTGATTCTCTCCCTTGCTTAGTTATAGAGGAGGTTCCTGAAGTTTCCCTACCTAACCCTTGGTCGCCTGCAGTATGTGCTAACTTTGGCAAGAATCTATTCGTAATCCATACCATGCTTCATTTTCTGTGCACGGCCATCATCTCACCTGCATGGTCCATATACATTCTACCTTCTGCAATGGTTAGTAGGATCACTAATTCAAAGCTCCATAACTAGAGCTATGTTATCGCTCATCCTGTTATTCCATACTTCTGTTTCAAAATTCCAATTTTACAAAACAGCCTCTTTTCCCTTCTCCAACCGAAACTTTGAATGATTTACAGGTTTCCAGGCATAAACACAAAGTAAAATGCTGTTTATCCACTCAACAATTTACGTATTTATCTAACTCCATCACTAATATTGTAAAGAAAGTGATAATTTTTCCGTCATTTGCTATCCGATGGAAGGAACAGCATTATATCACACAAACACAAAGCTGCAGTTTTCTTTATTTTCAGTTAAGATTGAGAAATATTTACTCATAACTGACTGCATTGATAAACGCAAATATTCCAAGCTTTGCACGTTCTAGTGTGCACTTGAGTCAAATAACTCGATAATGCTTTGGTGGGGGGTTCTTATACATTGCCGCCTCGAACAGTTCACTATTCAGTCTTCAAACCGAACCGAAGCATAGTTTTAGAGCACTAATTACTAACAGCTAAATAGGCAGAGTCGTCTACAGAAAAGTTACATGGCTACTAAGTCAGTGCAGTGTCTGGGTCAAGCGACTAGACGAGAAACTTCCAATACTCTCACTAGGGGAAATGAAATGGCAGTTAAAATGGTGGCGAAGGAAAGATTGCTGACTCTTTTAAGTTTTAGAGGTAAGTAATTCTGCATATTGCTGTTTGTTCTTACTAGATTAGTATTGTTATTGAAGTAGTATTGTTACGTGGATTAAAACAGTAATAAAGCAAGTTGTAGCTGACATTTTGACAAAGTTGTGAATAAAGCAAACACAATAAACCACCACCAATCCATAAAATGTTAAAACAAAAACACTGCGATACAATAAATCATGCAGCAATTAACAGTAAGGTAATACAGGAACAATGTGGAGGTAGTTGAGCCATGTCATGTTATAGCTACCAAGTAAGAATCTGCAAAAATGCATGAATTTTGTCATCTGTTTTACGGAAAGCACAAATTTGTTGGTGCCAGTCAACCAACTCCACATTGCCATTATATGGTAATTCTACTAAATTACTACTGTCACATGAAAATAATTAACATTTCAAATCATCGTTTAAGAAGTTAACAACCTGAAACACAACATGCAAAAAATATTCATGCTTGTAAAAACATTAAAAAATTTATAAAACAATTATGTGCAACAAAAAGCAGGACGGCATGCGTGCATCTGTCTTCGAAAGATGGAATTTGTTGGTGACTTACCCAGCGTGCACGGGCGAGCGCGAGATGTCGATATTGTCTGGTGCATAGTTTCCAGTAAACTGGGCGTACCCTTGTGCAGGGGACAACTGATCTTCATCAGCAGTCGGCGGAGGAGCTGCAAAAGGAAAAAGTATTGTTGATTAGCAGGGGTGGGGAAAGGTTATGATTATGAAAACGAAGTCCGACAGAAGAATATGGATGAAATCGTAATGATTATGCCCAGTTAATATCTGGTAGATGACAAAAGCAACACAGTATGCCCGAAGTCAGTTGCTGTGTGAAGTCATTATCTTAAAAATTTTACCTTACAAGAATCAATAATCTACTGTATTAATAAGGGGAAACTTATGATTTCTACGAGATCATCAGAATTATTAAGAACGTAAGAATTGATTCAGTCAATGGTATTGCCTCATAAGAATCAATGATGATCTACTGTATTAATCAGGGGAACTTATGTGTTCTATGGATCCCACAATTACTAAGAACGTGAGGATAGATTTAGTGAATGATATAGCTTTACAAGAATCAATAATAATATACTGTATTAATCAGGGGAACTTATGCTTTCTATGGGATCCCACAATTATTAAGAACGTGAGAATAGATACTGTCGATGGTGTTGCCTCACAAGAATCAATCATAATCTACTGTATTAATCAGGGAACTTATGCTTTCTATGGGATCCCACAATTATTATGAATGTGAGAATAGACTCTGTCGATGGTGTTGCCTCACAAGAATCAATAATAATTTATAGTATTAATCAGGGAAAACTTACACTTTCTATGGGATCCCACAATTATTAAGAACGCGGGAATAGATTTTGTCAATGGTGTTGCCTCACAAGAATCAATAATAATCTTCTGTATTAATCAGGGGAAACTTATGATTTATATGGGATCATTACAAATATTAAGAACGTGAGGATAGATTTAGTGAATGAT